>CM070657.1:13980098-13997598 GCA_036346575.1 Dendrocalamus sinicus | reverse complement strand
CTGATTGGTACTGCAAGGCTATATGATAAATGCAGGTGTAGCCTGGGAGTCCCAGTCTCCCAGACTGGGACAGAGCTAGAAAATATAGACGAGGAGGCCATGTTGAAAGAGAAGACCATCGAGACGGGCTAAACATACGAGTCCAGTAAGCATTGGAAGTAACTAGTTAACTAGCTAAGATGCATTATTGTATGCATGATTATTATATCTAAAATTGTTGTGTCTGAATATTTGTCTAGTTTTGTGATTGCTAGTTTCAGCCTTTGATGATGATTTACAACTAAAGGGGGCAAAGCATTTTATATATAGCAAATCCCTATTTAAATGCTACGTACCAGGCAGCATTGCTCTAAAGCTGTCCGGTTAGTCTAGATATACTGTATTTGTTGTTTTGCAGATGCTGTTATTGACTTTTTACGAATTTTAAGATAGAACCTTGATATAATTTAAATAATGGTTGTTAGTATAAGTAAAAAAATGTTAAGAAAGTATGATTAATAACAATTTAATATTATAGTTCTTATGTGGCCTATCTAGACACTTTTGTGTATTCTCGCAAAAAAATATACTTTTGTGTATATAGAAGAATAATTTTGAAAAAGTTCGACCACACATACTCTAGAACATCAGTTACAAAAGTACAAACGAAGTAACACATTTGGGATACATAATCAACTAAGTTATAACAACATTGGTAGGGCATGTGTCCTCTGATCAAAAGATGGTAACTCTATGCAAATTTATCGGACAGCTCAAATTTTGGGTCCATGAAATCCTTTCAAATAGAGGTTTTTACAAGACATGCTTCCCCTAAACATTGTCAAGCAAGCTTCAGGAAAAGGCCTACAATTCAGTTTGTGTTGTCTATGTTACTAGAAGATGGAAGGGCAAAAGTGTAAAAGTAGAATTGTCTGGGGAATCATTTGAAAAGTGTCGTGCTTTTTTTTCGAGAACACATAAAAGGTTTGTACGTCTTTTCATTAAAGTAGAGAGAAACCACCGATACAACGGTCCTCCAACACGGGTTGAACATAATCGAAGCAGTTTAGGACATACACACAACACGAGTTCAACATAATCGAAACAGTTTAGGACATAACAGACAAAAAGAATTTATATGTTTGATTCCAGACTATCACATTCAATTAATCCATTATCTAAAGTTGTTAGCTTTTGTGATCCTTTTTTAGACTAGTTCTAATTTTACATTTTCTGGGAAAAAAAAGACGCAAAACTTTATGCGTTGCATCACCGCAACCAGTTAAGAATTGGGATTGCTAATTTTTAGTTGCCTGAAATTAGAAGAAATCTCACTTGACTTTGATCACCTTTGGATCATGCATGAAGATTCGTGTTCAAGGTCATTTTCTTCTCTGACTGGCGGCAACAACGTCTTCACTAGAGGTGGCAAGTTAGGGTTAGGACTCACTCATTCATAGCCCCCCCCCCGCCTACCCGCCTAGGAGGGTGGGTGGTGGCAGCGGTGCATCAAGGCAGCATAGCTGTCGTAGGACGCAAACGAGAAGGAGGGCAGTGGAGGTTAGCATTGGCGATGGGAATCGAAGTAGTTAGGAGGTGCCGATGATGGCATCGCACCAGACCAAATAAGAGGAAGAAGGCAGCGGCATCGGAGAGGGGTGGGGAGGTGGTCGATGGGGGAGGAGCTCACCAGCAATGACGGTGGCGAGATAGGGGAGGCGGCACGTGGGGAGGGGTGGAGGCGGCAGCAGCTTGGACTGGGGGTGGGGTTGGGAGAGGAAAATTAAGGTTAGGAGGTAACTAAAAAATAGGCAGATGAATTAACCCGTTAAGATGGATTGACAGGTACACCTCGAGATGTCCAACAAGTATGGCCAAAATTAGTTGGTGGGCCCCACCCACAGGCACTCCTCCATCACTCGTACATCCGTACGTATTTTCCTATAGAGTATTGCTATACAACATTCAACTGTTTTTGAGGACAAAAACAGTCAGATTCAAAAACAGTCGAATGTTGTATAAGACACTCCCTTTCCTATATTTATGTCACTTCGATCCTTGTCATGACCACCATCACCAAGCTTCCCAAGATTACCTCCACTTACGCAAACATTCTCGTAGGCTCCTGGCTAGCTTGAAGGAGCAACACAAGTTTCCTACGTTCGTGCACAGCGTTGGTCATGGGAGACGCACTGTGCGATCAGCTCTTCGTGGACTTCGACTGCGAGTTCCAGCATCCCTCCGACGCCGACTACCTCTTCAGCATCCTCGAGACATGGGAGGACTGCGTGAACGGCGGCGCTACTGCCGTTGCATCGTGGAGCCCTACCGCCGGCGGTGGCGGTGGGCTGGCTGATCGTGCTGCTGCTGCTGCAACGGCCAACAAGCGGCCAGCGGAGGCAGATGCAACGCGGCAGGAGGAATGCGACGGCGACAGGGGTGATGGCACAGCGCAGGCGCAGAAGAGGCAGAAGTGCTCGCCGCCACCGAAAGCGGCGGCGGCGGAGGCCGAGGAGGGGGCGGCGCCGAAGACGTCGCACATCACGGTGGAGCGCAACCGGAGGAAGCAGATGAACGAGCACCTCGCCGTTTTGCGGTCGCTCATGCCTTGCTTCTATGTCAAGCGAGTATGAATAAGATCGACTAATACTGCTATAGTACATTACTGCATATCATTTCATCGATCGATGTCTCTCTTCAACTATATTTGAGAACTACTTTAGATCTCGATTCGTTTCTCCGACGTTCGCTTAGCTAACTCGTTGATTCGTGCACATACAAGTCGATAGATAGGGCAACCATTTATTACTCCACGTTCTACAGTACTCTCACTTATTGGCACAGCTCTCCGTCGATCTTCCTTCTTGGGATCTGGTCCTACGTAACGTACAACGCTGCCTGCGAATGCATGCATGCTGAATGCCTGGCCATGGCCCGGCCTAACTAGGAGTCTATTTAGAAGTAGCCATCTTTTCCTTCTGGGAAACCCTGAGCTTAGACAGCTGCAGGAGCAGGCTTTTATTTGTCCAAGTTGGGAAGAAAACCTTGAACCTAGGTACTTAATACACCCTAGTCTACACCTACCTTGCATGGTAGGAACAGAATCTAGCAGTATTATTAACAACAAACAGCCTTATCGCTGAGGTACGATTTGTTTCTCTCGTTAATTTTCTCTTGGTTGCCAAGTGTAGCTATTGCATGTCTCTAAACTAGACGTATTGCCATGTTTTGTCCATCAGGGAGACCAAGCATCCATCATCGGAGGGGTGGTGGACTACATCAAGGAGCTGCAGCAAGTGCTGCAGTCGCTGGAGACCAAGAAACATCGCAAGGCCTACACCGAGCAGGTGCTCGGCCCGCGGCCGCCGTCAGCGTCGTCCTGCAGCCCGCGCCTCACGCTCAGTCCGCGGCCCCCGTTCCTCAAGTCCACGCCGCCACTCAGCCCGCGGCTCGCCGTCCCGATCAGCCCCAAAACACCGCCGACGCCGGGAAGCCCCTACAAGCTCCGGCCGCGGCCGCCGCCAGGCTCCAATTACGTGTCCCCGGCGATAACGCCGACCCACGAGCCGGCATCCTACCTTCCCACGCTCGACGCCTCCGCCGCCGAGCTATCGGTCTACGCCAACAAGCAGGCGCTGCTGTCCCCGGCCGGCCTCCTCCCGGACGTGCGGGTGGAGTTCGCCGGCGCCAACCTGGTGCTGAAGACGGTGTCACACCGCACGCCGCGGCAGGCGGTGAAGATCATCGCCGCGCTCGAGGGCCGGTCGCTAGAGATCCTCCAAGCCAAGATCAGCACCGTCGACGACACCGCCGTGAACTCCTTCATTGTCAAGGTTTGCACTACATACGTTCTTGGCATGCATCCTTCCCTCATCATCATCGCCATTAGAGTCTAATTAATTAGAGAGAACGAAACATAGGTAGTAATATATATTCCTAGAACATGGAGTACACGTGGGACCTAAGACTGCGTGTACACAGTAAATGTCAAGAGAAACATGCAAGGGAACACTATTAGGGTACACTAGGATAACAAATGAAATGCATTCGTTTCTTGTGAGCTTCCCATGTAAAGTGCATGCAGCGCATGCATGGCCACTGGCCAAGCATGCTGAAGCTGCACTGGCCATAAATGTGGTTGGATGGCCAGGTTCTACCCGGACATATGTATAGTATAGAGCTCAGAGTATGCAGTATAGTGAACAGTCCCTTATATATAGTACTTAATTGCATGCTATCAGAGTTGCTGTAGGTGATACTATACTCACATTGGAGATGGTATAGATTCCTGCCATTCACTATGCATGACTCTGCATCTCCAGAAATAATCTGCTTTTTTAAGAGATGAGATTCTCTGCGTTCTTTTCCTATGAAATGATCAGCTTTTTTTAAAGGAGTGCGCATTTATATGTAGTGATACTTGGACAATTTTGAAATAATATTTCTGTTTGGTATGCTCCTGAAGGAACTGTGTAGAACTTGTGGTTGCCATTGGTTGTTAGTTCCAAATCCCATTTACCCCTCATATGTGTTTGAATGAGGAGTGATGGTATGACCCCGATCGAAAGAAAACTAGAACATTTCAGTGTATCCCCAAGTTTCTCATATTCATTTAGTGCATTTTTTTGGATGTGGAGTTGGGACTCGGCCGAGATTTAGTTATTTTTTCTTTTCGGGCGGATTGGGCCAGGATCCCCACACCCTAACATATTCATTAGACTAATGTAATTTCCTTTTATATGGAGCACAAAAGCACTTTCTAGGCAATTATTTTCACCTTGTTTTGAACTTTGATTTCCTCGTAACGTTATCAATTCTCCAATTTTACAAGTGCCAACTCCTACAAATTAAATTTTTGGGACCCTGTTAATTTCTTACAAGCCCTAACGTTGTGCGTATCTTTCCACAGATTGGAATCGAGTGTGAGCTCAGCGCTGAAGAACTGGTGCAAGAGATTCAACAAACGTTCACGTAATTAAATTTAACTCGTCGAATTAACGCTGATGATGCATCGTACGACCTGAAATTAAGTAGCAGCAGAAGATATCAGTGAATAGCTGAGGGGGGCACTTGCTGCCAGTACAAGTACTCTAGCTAGCGAGCTAGCTAGATCGATCATTTTACTACCATGTTAGCTCTGTTGCTGCAGTTGTTAGATATATGGTACATTTAATTTCACAACGCAGCTCGTACTGGCAAGTTCATTTCAAATGGTAGCTTGAAATTTGCCTTGGTACGAGCCAGGTGCTAATTCAATTTGTATGTTTGACATTTGCGCGTCCTTCATTAATTTGCAGCCTACTTCATGAATGATATTCCCTACTTTGCAAGATACGCAATAGGGAGTAACTACACTCAGAAGTAGAAAAAAGGCTTCATATGTATATATACATACACACACATATATATACATACATATGTGTGTGTATATATACATACATATGGAATCATTGTCCTATATACACACATACATATGTATATATATACATATGTATATATGTATATGTGTATATATATGTATATGTGTATATATATGTATATATGTATATGTATGTGTATGTGTGTGTATGTATGTATGTGTGTGTATGTATGTATGTATATGTATGTATGTATGTGTGTGTATGTGTGTGTATGTATGTATGTGTGTGTGTGTGTGTGTGTGTGTGTATATATAGCGGCGGAGGAAGGAGTGGCACGCGACGGACGGGCGGCTCACCGACAGGAAGAGCCGACGGCGGCGTGGGACTCCGACGGTGAGGAAGCCAAAGCGGCGCGATGGCTTGGCGAACTCGCCGGCGATGAAGCCGATGACGACCGAGTGGCTAGGTGATAGCGGTAGCGCGAAGTTGTCGAGGCGGCTTGGGGTGCGCAAAAACGAGGGGACAGCGGCACTATTTATACTCGATGGCACGGAAGCTAGGACAAGCACGGAATAGCAGTCCAAGGCAAGCACGGCGCGCAATGGTGATGTCCAAGGCAGGCACGGCGAGGCGAGTCCCGAGTGGAGACGACGCAAGCAAGGAAGATGAACAATAGCATCAAATTACTCCAATAGTGAGATTCCAATATATAAACAACCATATGGGCCACATGGGCCTATAGTATATGGGCCTTGATATACTTATGTAACAGCCCAGGTTTTTATAAAAAAAAATAAAAATATTAAAAGTAATTTAAATTAAAATAAGTATTTTTGTGCCTAAATTTTAACTTTTGGATTTGCCCTGAATTTCCGTTTTTGAAAAAGCTGTATTTGAAAAGTATCTTAAGTAAAAACCTAAAAATATTATTAATAAAGTAATATTTTGATTTTCTATAAAAAAAAATCCTAATTCAAATTAAATATTTGGATTTACTTGGCTCTTATTTGGTTTCCTGGATTTTTCTGAGTTTGAAAATGTATTTTTCAAAATAAAAAGTATTTTAATGTATGAAAATTAAATACCAAAATTAGTTGAAAATATTTTTATTAAGTCCAAAATGTCTCCAGGGACTTCTGTGTATTTTTTGGAATTTTTGGAGTTAATTTCATATTTTTCTGAGGCTTAATGGAATTTCTGTGCTTTTCTGAAAAACCCAAAAATCAGAAAATAAAATAAATTCCCCTCCCTTCCATCCGGCTGCCACTTGGTCGGCCCGGATCCGCCGCCAATCCCGCCTACCCCCTCCCATCGGCCGCCATGCGTCCAGCCTAGATCGGCCCACCCCCATGCGCTGGCCTATCTGCGCCATCCGCCCCGCTCTCCCCTCGGCCGCCCAATCCGGCCCCGTCCGCGTGGCGCCATCTCAGCCGCTCCCCTCCTCTCTCTCGCTGACCGCCCGGGCCCGCGTGTCACGCCCGTCTTCTCCGGCCGCCATCTCCTTCCTCCCGTCGCCACCGGCCGTTGCGCCCACCCCCGCATCTTCCGGCCGCTCCTCCCCCATTCTCCCACGTGCGCCACCTCTCACGCAGGACCCGCGCGCCCCCACCCCGCCGAATCCGCCGCCCACCTCCCACTCCCCTCCCCGCAACCGCCGCCCCTGGGAGCCTCCTCCGCCGGCCGGCCATCTCACCTCCCCTGGCCCACGTGGACGCCACGTGGCCGCACAGTGGCTGCCACCTCGGCTCCACCCGCCCAGTCAATGCCACACCTCCATCCCTCGCCACCTCAGCGCCCAATCCGGCCCATGGACCCGGTCCACGGTGGACTGGGCCCACCTGTCAGCATTTTCAGAATTTGAATTTGTGCTGACGTCAGCATGAAGTCATAAATATCTTTTTCTTTAGAAAAATAATTCCAGAAATCCTTTTATTCATTTTCTCTGAAATTAATCTTCCCAGAGCCCGTTCTTCTCCGTCCTAACTCCGATTTGGCCCATTCAAATTTCTAAATTCATCAAAAATTCTCCTCTATCCATTTCTGGCCTCAATTCAAATATTTGAAGTCAATTTGAATTTATTTGAATTTGGTGGCTTATTTTCGCGTGTAGACTTCGACGATTCGGGAAAATTCTTCGACGAAGATTCAAGCCAAGTTGAAGAGTAAAGCAAGTCACACTCCTTGATCATGTTGATCCCAGTTTTCAAAATAAAATTATGTTGATTTAAATTATATTGCATGCATATTTTTATTCAACGTATTTCAATTCAGTTTTAAATATAGTTAATGCCTACTTGTTAATTCCTCCTTTGATATTGAATTCCTCATACCTTGTCGCCATAGATCAAACTCTAGTTAGTACACTAGTATTGGCTAGAGAGATTTTATATCAAATGCTTAGCCCTGCTTAGTCATAATATTTGTTTTGGGATACCTTTTCACATAAAATGATGAACTTTTCACATGAAATGATAAGTTTCCTAAATGTACTCTTGACATTGGTGAGTCAAGGAAGTTTATGAATTATTTTGAAAACAAAATACAAAACTGGTTTAGACTTAGGCAATTAGTTAGATTGGTGGGTGCAGGCATGCCCTGTTGGTTGGAGCCGCAGTGGTTGATTGTCGTGCACAGGGGTATGTGGTTGGGCCAAAGTCAGATTAAGGACCGGTCTATGAGCAACTGTTGCAAAGCCCTAATCGTACTACATATGGCTGGTATGAGACACCTGGTCAATAATTTGTGAAGTCCCAACTTTGAGTCAAGTCGTAGGTTGAAAGTGAGCGTGGTTGGTGCCATGTGAAGTCTCACTTGGGCGAGCGTGGTTAAGCCATGAGAAGTCTCGTCTAGGCTCAAGAGGGGGTCCCGGTCTGGTGGATTCCTTACTGGGGTGAAAGCTTAAAGTTGGCTCGACCAGATTGAAGGCTTTGCATTGTAAATGCCTTGTCACGACTCCTCGCCGCACAACTAAGGAAGTGTGTAACCCGGTGGCAATATGGGATGATCGTGTCTTGTAGGTAAATCTGTACAACCTCTACAGAGTGTATGATCTATCCTGGATAGCCGGGCCCACGGTCACGGGCATGCTGAGTAAGAGTTTTTCATGGATTAGACTTTGTTTTTCAAAAATGTTTTTGAAAACCTTGTGGATGGATGGAATCCACAAGAGATGAAAACCTTGCGGATGGATGGAATCCGTGAGAGATTGAAACCTGGTGGATGGATAGAATCCATCAGAGTTGCGCAGTGGAAGTGTGTGGATGGATGGAAGCCATACGTGAACTTTTGGAGAGGAAAAATGGTCCGGTGGGATGCCCGTGGATAGCTTGGTGTTTGGTCGGAGCCTGCACTGACGGTATTATTTTCGATTACAAGTATTGTTTTTACTTACTGTATTAAATTCAGCATTTTCAATCTATTTACCATATTTCCTTAAATGCTGTTTTATGCAAATTAACCCTATAAACCTTCTATTGAAGCCTTTATCATTATGATGCATTCTCTCCGTGTGACTTGCGGAGTACAAGTTTGTACTCACCTTGCTATCTCCATACAGAGAAAGACGACTTCGACTATGGTAAAGACTTGGACGAGTAGGCCGCGTCTTACTGTCGTTTGCCTGTGGGCAGGCTCAGTGGGCTTCGCTTTTATCACTTTGCTTCCGCAGTTATTTCCTTTATTTATCTTTGCCAATGGGCGTTGATGTAAGATTTGGTCATAAGATCGTACCCTTTTATTTAATATAATTGGTCATTTGTGCTTGGTATTTATCTTTGTTGTACTGTTGCACTAGCTGATCCTGGACTAGTGCGATTTACACAGAGGATCCAGGAGTTGCCGCTCCGGGTTCCGACACTTAACACCCCCCTTCAAACTCAAGGTGGAAGCGGAGGTTCTGAAGCATTGAGTTTGAGCAAGTGAAGCTGATGTTGCTCTCGAGTTTGTGCTTTAGTGAAAAAATCTGCCACTTGCAGTTCTGAGAGCACATACTGAAGAGCAATTGTTTTCTGGTGACAATGAGACCGAGTAAAGAAAGCATCAACGCCAATATGCTTTGTAAGTTCATGTTTCACAGGATCATTGGCAATCTGTATGGCTCCAGTATTGTCACATAGAAGAGGTGTAGGGGTATCACAAGAAATACCAAAATCTACTAACAACCATCGAAGCCATACAATCTCTGAAGTGGTAGTGGCAAGTGCTCGAAGTTCTGCCTCTGTACTAGAACGAGATACAGCCGCTTGCTTCTTAGACTTCCATGCAAGAGGAGAAGAACCAAGAAGAATGCAATAACCTGTGATAGAACGACGATCTGTTGTATCACTCGCCCAGGTGGAGTCCGAGTAAGCATGAAGCTGAAGCGGACTCTCACGAGCATAGAACAAACACTGGGAAGATGTCCCCCTTAAGTACCATAGTACCCGAAGCAAATGTCCAAAATGAATGGAAGTAGGAGCACTCACAAACTGACTCAGAATATGAACCGCATGAGCAATATCAGGTCTAGTAACCGTGAGATAAACAAGGCTGCCCACAATATGCCGATATCGAGAGAGATCCTCAAGGGGTGTACCATTGGTAGGACGAAGTTGTAAATGAAGATCCATAGGTGTCGCAGCCGTTCGACTATCTGTAATGCCAGAACGAGCAATAAGGTCTTGTATGTATTTGGACTGAGAGAGATAGTAGCCCTTTGCAGAATGCAACACCTCAATTCCTAAGAAATAACTAAGAGGACCCAAATCAGACATCTGAAATTGCTCACAAAGTTGCTTCTTCACATGAGAAATGTGGTCCACATCATCTCCCGTAATCAACATATCATCAACATATAGAAGAAGCAAAGTACGTCCACGTGGAGAGAGATGAATAAAGAGAGCAAGGTCATGATCACTAGGTGAAAACCCAGCAGTCCGTATCACAGATACGAAGCACTCAAACCAAGCACGAGAAGCCTGTTTATGACCATATAGAGCATGACGAAAGCGACAAACGTGACCAGGAGGAGCATCAACACCTGGGGGTGGTTGCATATAAACTTCTTCATGCAAATCACCATGAAGAAAAGCATTCTTAACATCCATTTGAGAGATGGTCCAAGAAGAAGTAGCAGCCACTGCAATGAGAGTACGAACAGTAGTCATATGAGCAACTGGTGCAAAGGTCTCATCATAATCTCGACCCTGAGTTTGCTAAAAGCCTCTAGCAACAAGACGAGCTTTATATCTCTCGATAGAACCATCAGACTTGGTCTTAATTTTGAAAACCCATTTAGATGTAATAGGCACTGCATGTGACGGTAATGGAACAAGATCCCAAGTGCATGTACGATCAAGGGCAGCAAGCTCCTTAGACATAGCAAGCTGCCATTCCGGAATATTAGAAGCTTCCTGGTAAGTGGATGGCTCATCAACAACGGCATTCACATGTGGAAAACCGTACTTGTCAGCCGGACCAATAGCAGTACGATTTCGTAGATTATATCTTGGACCAACCTGTAACTCATCAGGAACAGTATAAGACTCATCAATATTATTAGAAGCATTAATAGCGGTCGTATCAGGACTGGCCGTGGTGGTAGAGCTAGATGGAGGCGCTGTGGGGTTTGTGGGACGATGATGAAAAACACGTGTGATAGGTGGTTTAGAATGAAATGGAGGTGGTGCAGGAGGAGGTGTAGTCTCCTGTAAAGGTGGTGTGATGGAAATAGGAGCTGGAATGGGTGTAATATATGGGGAAGGTGTAGTGACATCATTATTGGGTGAAATAGGAGGAAGACACAGGAACGATGTGGGTTCTGTGGGAGAATATGAGGGCTGAGTAGAGGGGTTATAAAAGACAGGACGATCTTCAACAAAGGTCACATCACGAGAGATACGTATGCGAAAAGAAGAAGGATCATAACACTGATAACCTTTATGCTCAGGACTATACCCCAGAAAAACACACTCAGCAGATTGTGTAGTTAATTTAGTTCGCTCACGAGGTGCAAGCAAAACATAGCAGGTACATCCAAAAACTTGGAGATGATCATAACTGGGAGAGGTACCAAAAAGAACTTCACCAGGACATTGGCCAGACAGTTTGGATGAGGGCTGTCTATTGATGAGATAGACAGCAGTCGAAACAGCTTCACCCCAAAAATGAGAAGGAACAAAAGATGAAATCAAAAGTGTGCAAGCAGTCTCTATAAGATGGCGATGTTTGCGTTCAGCAACACCATTCTGAGCATGAGCGCCAGGACAAGAGAGCTGAGCAAGAGTGCCCTCAGAGGACAAAAACTGGCGAAAAGCATTAGACAAATACTCACCGCCAGAGTCAGAGCGAAAAACTCTAATAGGAGTAGAAAACTGTGTGTGAACCATGCGAACAAAAGACTAGTAAATGGAACACAACTGAGAGCGATGTTTCATGAAATAAACATGTATATCGAGAATGATCATCAATAAAAATGACATAATACTTGTGACCAGCCTTTGTAGCAAAAGGTGCAGGACCCCATACATATGAATGGATAAGATCAAAAGGTCTAGCAAAATGAGAAACACTAGATGAATATGGTAGTTGTATATGTTTTCCAAGCTTACAAACCTTACAATGAAAACTAGACTCAATAGGTGTATGACCTAAACAACCTTTATTTATTAATGTAGACAACCGAGACCCACAAAGATGACCAAGACGATGATGCCACTGGGCGAAGGAAGCGGCGGAAGACGAAGCAACGGATGACACATGAGCTGGAGACTCAACGGAAGAAGAAAGACGCAAGGTGTCTAGGATGTAGAGGCTAGGAGCACCTTTACGGCGATGGCCAGTCCCGATCACTTTCCCACTTCGACGGTCCTGAATAAAGCATGAGTCATCAAATCCAACAAAGCAATTTTGGTCGGTAACTTGACCAACCGAAAGAAGATTCATGGACAACTGAGGTACAAAAAAACACCAGGTATAGAAAAATGAGAATTGCAAAGTAAACCCTGGTGAGTGATATGACAAGGTGTACCATCAGCTGTCTGAACAGAAGTTCCATTAGTGACTGGCTTGCAAGCGACCAACTAGGACTGATCAAATGTCACATGAAAATAAGCCCCTGAATCAAGCACCCAAGATGACGAAGGAGCATTAACAGGTGAAGCAGCAGCAACAGACACTGAACCTCTAGGAGTGGAACCAGTACCACGACCACGAGCAGCACGATGTGCACGATATTCAGCCAACTTCTCTGGATAATGAGAAAAACAATTCTCTGGAAGATGGCCAGTCTTGCCACAATGCTTACAGTGCTCTGAAGAGGAACTTTTTGGTTCACTAACCCTCTGAGAAGCTGCCAACACACTATGAGGCACAAATGCAGAAGACGACATAGACTTGAGACGTGTTTCTTCTGCAAGTAGATCAGATAATGCCTATGCCATGGTGAGAGCAAAAGAATTGTGAAGCAATCGTGTACGAATGGAATCATACTCAGCTCAGACTCCCATGTCAAATCTGTAAGTAAAAAACTTCTCAATAAACTTATGTGTTGGACAGGAAACAGTTGTACACTCAGGTATCATGGAAGTCAATGATCCCATCAGACGATCAAAAACAGAGTAGTACTCATCAATGGACATATCATTCTGCTCAATCACATGAGTTTGCTGCATGAGATTATGTAAAAGAGCACCACTATCCTGAACATAGCGCTCCTTCAAGTTGTTCCATATGCCCTTGGCTGTTTTGAACTTAGAAAGACTCATAATCATGGATTGCTTAGTACTATTGACCATAGCGGCCATCACTTTCCCATCATTAATATGCCATTCTTTTACTGCAGCAGCATTACAACCATCATCCTTAAGCACAGGTGGAGTTTCAATTAAGTGAAAGAGTAAACCATAGCCCCTCAATGCAGTCTCTACACAGAAAGCCCATTCTGGATAATTCTGACCATCTAGGGTAATATTGATAACTATTGCATTTATCTGAGACATGTTGAGAATTGCTAGAACTTCACCAACAACAGTAGCAGAACAGCAAAACAGAGGCCAGAGAGCAGTTGCCACAATGGTAGATTTTTCTATGCAGAGAAGCAGCAGCGGGCGGTCACCGGACGCACAAAAGTCACAACCGTGACTGTGAACCAGACTCAAGTCCTCCAAAATCTGCTGCACCCAGGCGACCCTGAAGACGGCAACAACCCCTGCGCCCGAGCGACGGCGGCAACCCCAGGTGACGGCGGCCCAGATCGAGCAGCCACCCCGAAGACAGCGGCGCAGATGTGGCCCGAGAAGATGGCGCAGCCTGAGAAGGCGGCGGCTCACCGGGCTGGATCAGGACGTCCTCGAAGGCGGCGACTCGCCGGGGTGGATCAGCCGCCGATTCGCGGCAAGAGGCGGCCGAAGGGACGGCAGCCGCTGAAAGGAGCCGCGTCGGGCGGCTGCAGGGACGGCACGCCGCCGAAGGGAGCCGCGTCGGGCGGCTAAGAGAACGGCGCCACTGAAGAGAGCCGCAACAGGCGAAATGCGCGATGCACCGCCGAAGGGAGCCGCAACGGGCAGAACGCGCGATGCGCGTGAAGGAAGCAACGGCCAGAACGCGCGACGCGCGTGACACGCGATGCACGTGACGGCTGGATGATTTGGATCGTGAGTGGAGGATTAGACTAATCGTAACCTAACCGTAATCCTTGAGCTCTGATACCATGTGACTTACATTAAGATTTGAGAAGACGAATTACTCCAATAGTGAGATTCCAATATATAGACAACCATATGGGCCACATGGGCCTATAGTATATGGGCCTTGATATACTTAACACTATTCTCTGACAAGCGGGGCCCGCGTGTTAGTGACGGCACAAGGGAAGGCTCAGATGGACGACATGTGATGCAAGTGAATGGCAATGGTGAATCGGGTTGGCTTGTGGGTGAAGATTGGGCCAAGGCGAAACTGAGCTGGCATGGTGGGCTGAGCCAACGAAGAAAAGAAATGTTGGGTTTTATCTAACACTAGATTAATTCTATGGAGGCTTTTTGGTCTATCATCTATTCATCTGTCTTATGCGTGGTGCCACTCACAATTGCCTTATGCTAGAGAGTAGGGACCTATTTATAGACTCCACTTTTAGGTGTTCCAAAGTGACCCACCGATTTTTGGTATCTCGTGAGACTCCTGAACCATATCACCAACCACGATCAGACAGGCCAGTTTTATTAGTCTAAAATATATTAGTCTCAAGCACACAAGTGTGAGTCATGCGTCATGATCAGATTGTTTATGAGATCAATTCCAATCTAATCATGTGGATCAACAGCCTGCAGGGCCGATCCTACAAAACAATCCCAACTATTTCCACCCTATGTTGTACACGAGTTAAACAAATGCATACATATCAAATTCCAATAGACTTGATCTCAATAAATATGTCTACCAAATTCCAGCATAGCCGTCCTCGGCACCTCGAGTATTAATTCCTCGAGTTAAATTCCACATCAAAATATTCCCTATCACTTGCATCAATAGTATGAATAATTCCATATTGAGTAAAATAGATGATAACCATAATAAATATTGAAAGCCATATAAAAATCTCAATATCTCCCACTTGGCTGAAAATATTTCAATCAATAAACTGAAGTCCCATGTCTTTAACATGCTTAGAAAATAATTCCTGACTAACTGGCTTAGTAAGTAGATCTTCATCAATTGTTTATGTTTACTTTGAAATAAGTGATAGGTTGTGATGCACTTTCCACAAACTTAAATAATGCAAGATATTCCTTTAGCCATACAATTTTCTTTACTACTTTAGATGCAGCAATGTATTCAGCTTCCATAGTAAAATGAGCAATTGTTTCATGTTTCCTGCTACACTAAGAAATAACACTTTCTGCCAAAGTAAATAAATAATCAGAAGCCATTTGCTAATTAGCATCAGAATAACCTTGCAATTGAAGATTATGGTCATCAAAAACATAATGAATAATGTGTATATTTCTTTGATATAACGCAGTACATATTAGATTTGTTTCTACTGCTCTTCCCCCAGGTTTCTTTTGATATTCACTAAGAATTCCAATGGCATGACTAAGGTTAGATCGTGTGAATAATATAGCACATATAAGACATTCCAAAGCTAAAGAATAAGAAATTCTATTCATTCTAGCTTTTTCCTCAGGGGTATTTGGACATAATCCCTCACTGAGTATAGTTTCCTTTTTCCTCAGAAGTATTCAAACATAATTCCTCACTTGAGTATAGTTCCAATTGCCTTCACAATGAGTGCATTAACATGTTTACTGTATTCCATAGAAAATCGTTTAAAACACTTCCAAAGTATACCTTTTCGCACAACCCAAAAAATCTTTTATCCCGATCTCTATGTATTTCCACTCATAAAACATAGGAAGCTTCCTCCATATCTTTTATATCAAATTTAGAAGATAACCAAACTTTTACTTCCATCAGTGTAATTTTGTCATAGAAGCAATGAGAATATTAACACATAAAGGCAATAAGATAAAACACTTACGCATAACTTTTGTAAATATGCAATGATCACCTTCCGTCATTGAAAACTATATGACGTAATAGAATTATCAAATAGAATATACCACTGACGTTAAGCTTGTTTAAGATCATAAATTGATCTATTCAATTTGTAAACCTGATTTTCGTTTCCTTTTTCTCCAAAACCATACGGCTGTTTTATATAAATTTCCTCCAAAAGACCATTAAAAAAGGCAATTTCAACATCTATTTGGTGGAGTTCAAGATCACAATAAGCCATCAAAGCACTAATAATACAAATTGCAGTAAATTTAGTAATAGGAGAAAAAAGTTTCCACAAAGTCAATATCTTTCCTTTGTATAAAGGTTCCACAAACTCAATACATTTCCTTTGTGTAAAGCCTTTAACAACAAGTCTAGTCTTATAAATTTTTACTAAATCCGCTGCATTCAATTTTCTTAAAAAAAATATTTACAACCTATGAGTTTATGGTTGTTTGGTATATTAACAAGTTCGCAAACTTTATTCTTATTCATCGAGTTTAACTCTTCCCACACTGCTTCTAGCCACAGTTTTGGTTCTTCCCCTAAATCTGAAATTTTAGAGTGAATTTCCCCCAATAAAAATCATCTAGATATTGGGGTGTACTTAAATTCCTCCCACTTTTTCTAAGCATGTTAGTGTTGGAGGTATGATTTGTATTTCCTTCAGGAGAAAAATCTCCTTCAGTGTGAATTAATACCAAATGTATCCATCTGTGTTTTCGTGGAGTTTCCAACAATTCCACTCTTGCCCGCTTAGCACGGAGAGGTGTGTTTAAATATAAAAGAATTACATTCCTACTTTCCACCAGCTTATCCTTTTTTTGTATCATAAAACTTTCTCCTTTTTCTGTATCATATAAATTGTACTCTTTAAATTCCAAAGAATAACTAATAATAAATCCCTGGCGTGTTTTTAGGCTGTAATTTTCCTTCTAGCTCACAACTCATTAGGAGTGACTGTTACAGTTTTAGATGATGAATAATTTAATAAATAAACAACAGTATGTGAAACTTCCCTCAAAAGACAAAGGAAGATCTTAATAAGCCATCATAGACCTAATCATATTCATAAGTGCTCTATTCCTCCATTCAGCAAAAATACTTTGTTGCGGAGTATAAGGTAAAGTATAATGATGAATAATTACATACTCTTTACAAAAAAAACATTTAATATTTCTAAAGTGTATTCTCCTCCACGATCAGTACTCAAAACTTGATCTTTCTATTTAATTAATTTTCCACTTCAGTTTTAAGTGTTTTGAACACATCAAAACCTTCTGACTTTTGTTTAAGTAGATACACATATACAAATCTAGAATAATCATCAATGAATGTGATAAAATAAATCTTTTGACCTTTAGTTGAGTAGACATTTCATCATAAATATCATAATAAATAATGGCAAGAGACTCATTAGATATTTTTGCCTTTGGAAAACACGCATGGATCATCTTACCCATTATACAAGCCTCACAAATACCAAAATTCTCCCACTTAAAGTACAGAATTCCAGAATTAATAAGCCTCTTAATTTTGTTTTTAGATATGTGACGAATGCCATAAATATGACTTTGAGCATGTGTTCCTATCGTTTGAATTCCTCACTATGGAGATATATACAC
>CM070657.1:13889227-13979998 GCA_036346575.1 Dendrocalamus sinicus | reverse complement strand
TAGATGTACTTCGAGAGGCTCGCATGAGGATGATGTCGTGCACTAGGCCGCAACCATCGTCGGCGACAGTGGGCATGCAGAGCATGAGGTTGACGATGAGGCCGCAAAAGGCGGTGCCTAGGGAGGCATTGAGGCCAGTCAGGGTGGGGCGTGCCTAGGCCCGGTCGAAGTCGTTGCAAATGGTGGAGGCTGACGCAGGGGGAGGTGTGGGCGACGGCGATAGCTGAGCGGATGGCGAAGAGAAGGTCCGCATTGAGGCAGTGCTTGCCTGCGCTGGTGAGGGTGATGAGGCGGATGCTGGCGCCCAGCAAGAAAGGAGCAAGAAAGGAGGGAGAGATGGGAAGAAGGGTAAAATGGGTATTTTTTCTTTAGAAAGGGCATAAAATCACGAGGTGGTAAAAGATAAGGTAAATTCTCAATTAAAACCAGCTATGAGGCAAATCTGCTATTGCCAAAACAAAAGAGGGCCAATCCCTCAGATATCTCATTAATCTACGGGCCTGTTCTTTTGGGCTTCTAAAAGTTGTTTTTCTACGATAACTAGATTTTAAACGCAGTATCTTTTTAAAATATGGTCTACTAGTTAATTGTAGCATATACTGTACTAACTTTATTTATATCGGTAAAAACCACATATGAGTTTTTATTACTCTATAATCCCTTATACAAATAAATCAAAAACACAAATCGTAATAAAAAACCATAACCTCCGGCCAAAAAGAACAACCCCTGCCCCTGCCCCTCTCGCTCGTTCCGTCGTGCGCTCCTTTCCAGTTCTGCTCTTTCCCAAATCCAACCGCGCGAGGGCGCACACACGCAGGCCCAACGCTTTGGCTCCGCCTCCCCGCGCACCGAACCCTAACCCTAACCCCGACCTAGGGTTCTGGCCGGGGGCCATGGCCGGCGACGGGAGCGACGCCTTCGAGGACCAGGCGGAGCCGACGGTCACCATCGGGGAGTACATCGAGGGCATCGAGGCTGAGGAGCTGGTAACCCCACCCACCCCATCCGAAATCCCCTCGCCCTCCACTGACGCTGTGATTCGATTTGGTGCTCACGTTGTTTGTGGTTTTTTTCTTTTGGGGGATTTTGGAAACGGAACCCTAGGAGGCCGATTTGGTGCTGGGCGGGGACGACGGCAAGGAGTGCACCTACGGCGGCGGCTACCTCAAGCGCCAGGCCGTCTTCTCCTGCCTCACCTGCGTGCCTGCCGGCGCCGCTGGGGTCTGCACCGCCTGCAGCCTCGCCTGCCACGACGGCCATGAGGTGATTCGTCTCTGTGTTCCACTGCATTTTGCCTTGTAAGTATCCTGATTGTGCATTGAGTGTGTTTGTTCTGGAAGCAGCTGGAGTGCTGGATCAGTGCGTGTTGGGGTGAGAGAGGGAATAAGGTGGGGGTGAGAAAAGGAACAGGGCAACGGAATGGGTGTCGTTTTGGGACAGATTAGTTAGATCCGGAGTGGAGGAGTAATTTCTTGTGCTTCAATTGGGGATTGATGTGTGTTGCGGATTGTCATCCTGACCCTGAAGCAGCAGCAGCAGCACTTGTGCGTGCAGTAGTGTAGTGAGCTGCGAATTGCTGTTTTCGAGAATTGTGCTTGCTTAGCAGCCACATGTGCTTGCATGGCTTGGATGTTCAATACTTGCGGTGCACTGTCCAGAGTGGTTCACATAGGAGTGCTATTGTCTGATATGGGTAATGCTGGATTGAGTGCCATTTGCTGCTTTGGTTGTGCTTGTTATGTACAAGTGTCATCACAACTACAGGAGGGCTTACTGTAAGTAAGGCTTTGGGTGAGGAAAATATAGGCTATAGCCGGTGGCGAAGCCAAGATGAAAATAGGTGGGCCCAAGACTTATTGACCCAGCTGCTCGCGCTCTCGCCGACTCCCTGGCAGCCCCGCGAGGCCATGATGCCCTCACCCTGCCCTTGCAGTCGTCGACTCCTTGCGACGTGCGCCGAGCACCCCGGCTCACCATGTTATGACCGATCCGCCACCGCAACGCCCTTGCCGTGTTGGGCCGCTGTGTCCTTGCCGAGGTGCCGAGCTGCGCCCTCTGTCTCTCTGCGATCTACATCCGCTTGTGTCTAGGGCGGGCAGGAGGCTAAGAGAGTCACCAATTGGAAGTTTGTTTCTCTATTGTTGCAAATCTACGAACAAATTATAACATACATTACTATACAAATTACAAAATACAACTGGTAGTCTAGATTTTATTGTCTAATACTCTAATTGTCTATGCAAATATGAAATACAACAAGTATCAACGAGACTGGTAGTCTAGATTTTATTGTCTAATACTCTAATTGTCTGTGCAAATATGCAATACAACATCAAGTATCAACGTGACAACAAGAATAAACAAGAAAGAATAACGAATTCAATTCATGAGAAATACCCTCTCACCTCACCTCATTCGGTTAATCCTCAATTGGTTAGTGAGAGTGAGATGTTGCTCTGTAGCTCCTCCCCAATCCCCCTCATGATTAAATTCAGGTCATCCTAGTCCAGCAGTCCTCCTCACCTCCTCTTGACCTTTGCTCTGCAGCTCTGCTCGGCCTCGGCCCGTTGGCTGCTGAGCAGAGGCCTCATCCCTCGACCGGCCGGTCGGCCCTTCCTCTCCCCTTCATAGATCATGCTCCTGTCCTCTGTCCTTCCTCCTTCGGCCAGGCCTCCCGCCCCCCCTCTCCTCGCCGTCGTCGGTCGCCTGGCTTCAAGCTTCCCCAGTTCCCCTATAGATCGGTTGCTCCCGACACGTCAGAGTTGCCTCTTGGGCCCTGGCCACTGCCGCCACCTTGGGCTCGAGCCTCGTGCTTTTGGCCACCGCCCTGGGCACTGATCCCCTAGGCGGCCGCATAGCTCGCCTAGGCAACGATTAGGCGTCGGTCTGGCGCCCGACTAACGCCTAGGTGAACACTGGCCCTGGGTTCCTCGCACCGCCGCTCAGCCTCATACCTCATGTGTGCACTCTCCATTCACTCCATCCTCCTTCGATTTTGCTACTAGTGGGGTGGATGGATGTGAGGATTAGTTGCTACTTGGGCCTTGTGGACTCGTGGTTGTGGGCCGACTGCCTAAGAAAAGCCCATCTATTGTATTCTTCTTCTTCCACAGAGCCATCGGCTTTGTTCCAATCCATGGGGGGGGGGGGGGGGTTCGCTCCGGTGGAGGGTAGGCTGAAGCCTAACAAAGCCCCCCCTCAGTTAGATTCGCCCTGGCTATATTGCAAACTTCTTTGTGGTTGCTGCTAGTGTTCTAAAAATGGGTTTACTAGGCCATATACAAGTAACAGGGGCATCTACCTGTTAACCAGTTATTTGCATAAACGGGATAGTTATGCTGCATAATAGACCGATTATGCCGTATAATCACTGCTAGGTTGGGTGATCGATCGAGTACCAGTTACCGATTTTTAGAACCTTGGTTGTTGCCTGGTGAATGTGGAAGTTATATAGTAAAGGAATATAAAGGAATAAGTCCATATAACACGCCAAATTTTGTTTGAAAGTCCATTCAGCACTCGGGACTATAAAACCAGACATTTGATCCCTTCGAACTTTGCAATCCGGTTCAAATAACACCCTAACCCAGTTTAGCATAGTGGTATTCCTCGTGTGGTGTAATGAGTGGGTGGTTTTGCTATGTAGAATGACACGCTGACCATGTTGGGTAAGTGACATGTGAAGCCCACAAGGACTTCTCCCCCATTGAGCTCCCAGCTGTGCTTCCATGTCCACCAAACCACCATCTCCTGTAGTTCCCTCCCTCTCTTTTTTGATTTGGAAGAGAAGGCCCTGTGGGCTTCACTTATCATTCACCTAAACTTGACTCGCGTGTCATCCTACGTGGTAAAACCGTTCACTCATTGCGCCATGTGGGCTATACCACCATCCGAAACCGGGTCAGGGTGTTATTTGAACTGGATTGTGAAGTAACCGGGGTGGGGCGGGGCGTCAAATGTCCGGTTTCATTATTCAGGTCGTTGGACGGAATTTCGAGCAAAGTTCGTGGTGTTATAAGGACTTTTTCCTATAGTTAATGAGATACATTTATTCGAACTGCTGTCTGAAATTGGTTTTTTCTTTTAGAGTACAGATTGATGTAGTTGTCACACACTTGAAGCAATTACGTTTCGCTGAAACCAAATATTGTTTCTGCTGTGTATGTAGTGCATGCATGGGCTCTTGAGTGATTCATGTAATGGTAGCTCTTGCATTAACAGTTGCCAAATTATCTATGTGCGTCTTCTGCATTATGTACTACTAGAAATTTTGGAGGAAACTGAAATAGCTTGTGACTAGTTGATGATTATTCTGTTGTTAATGGAGTTGAAATATTGAATCATGCTCAGTAAGTCATCCATTAGTACACACACTGTCTTTAAGATGGCAGGTTGGCATGGGGCATACTGTCTTTGACTGTAAAATTCTAGGAATGTGCTTATTAAACTGGAACAGTAGTTTGATTGATTTAAGATACTTTTGTGCTAACTATTGGTAGGCTACATCTGTCAAACTAAACCGAATAAGTTGGAACCATTCAATTTAAAGTACAGTGTTGGTAGCTCACTTGGACTTAGGAGGCTATTAGATTAATAACTTCTTAGGTTCTTGTACATTTTGGAGTTAATCAGTGATAATGTTTTCATGGTATTTGTGAATTATTAAGTTGATCAGTGCTTTTGAATTATAGGGTTGGTATAGTATCTTCGGCCAATAATTTTTTATGCCTGAAGACTTGGGATGGGGGATAGGTCTCTAGAAAGAGGGTGAGAAAAAGAAGATTTTTAGGGGAATGCTTTACTTCGTTATTACTTGAGAGCCAATGATCACAGTTTTCATTCCTGATATAGAGGATGGGCCTAACCAATCCAATCTCTTAGGAAAGGTGATTCTGTGCGCCTTTCTGCATATGAACAGTATGCTCTACAAGGACTTTTTTAGTTGTGCAAAAGTATGACAATTAGCTCCTTTGTTTGGATTATAGCCCTTCCTTGGGGATTTAGTTTTCTCAATGGGAATGATGCACTAGAGCCATCGAATAGGAGGAATACCTTAGCCTCTCTTGGATATAATTTAGTTGGATCGAGCACATTCAGCACAAGGGAAATAAGTGGTCTATCAATTAAGTTACATGGATGGAGTTGATTCTCTATCCTATACTGCTGTGACTTCAGAACCTGTTAGAGCTTGCTGACAAAGGACTAAAAGAAAAATGTTTGTGCTTCACTTCAAGGAATCACTCCATGCCATTGTGCATGCTCGTACCGCAACATATGGGCAGCTCCATTATGATGGTAAGAATTGCCATATAGGATAATGAATGAGAATTGTTTCTTTACAAAGTAAATACCACATTTGACTTTCCTTGATAGTCAAATATCGTTTCGGTCGGCTAGATTGGATCTCTTTGGTTCTAGGCATCTCATTGGAATGTTAGGATAGTGAATTGTATGTTTACCCCTACTTCTCAACTCTTTGTAGAGATTGGCATAATCATAAGATTCTCTTCGGGGTTAAATATATTTATACCTGATCCCGATCAATTTGGTTTCTCATGTTCATCAATAGAATTTGGGAAATGCAGCATTATGCTTACTCGATTACTATCTTCATTTTTTTTTGTACTTGCACACACAACTAATGCTTGAAAAGCTTCTTTTTGTTAAAGGTTGTTGAACTTTGGACAAAGCGAAAGTTTCGTTGTGACTGTGGCAACTCAAAGTTTGGTGGTCACCTTTGCAAACTCTGCCCTGAGAAAGATCCTGAGAATCCAGAAAATTCTTATAACCATAACTTCAAGGGTTCCTATTGCACATGTGGTAGGCCTTATCCTGATCCAGAAGCCAAGGAGCAAGCTGAAATGATACAATGCTGTATTTGTGAGGACTGGTTTCACGAGGACCATATTGGTCTTAACAATACTGAAGAGGTTTTCAACTTTCCGCTCTCTTATGGGATCATATTTGTTAACTGTTCCTATGTTCTAATTCTCGTGTGAAAGTTTGCATGGTTGTATGACCTGGATCTGCATTAGTGCCGTTGTATCCTAGTACATCTCAGAAGATTTTTGCTTGTAATTACCACATTTTTTCTTCTATACACATTGTTTAGATTAATGAAAACATAACATTGGCATGCAATGTGCTATTCTTCTGGTCCATTAGTACCTTCCTTGCTGGATTAAACTACATAACAAATTCATTGCATGACTAAAACTTTTTAGTGTTAGCTTGCTTGTCCATTCACCTTTTCTTTTCCTAAGGAGCAATTGTGCGTGCAAGAGTTATGCTACTTGGAACTAAGCATCTCTTTTTTTATCAGCTTTGTAAATAAGCTTGCATATTGATTTAGCACACATTTGATTTCTAGACTTTACCAGGTGCTGCGAAATGCAAATATATATTTGTAATCTCACTTTGCCCAGTCAGCACAGGTCATTTCAGATGCTTGTAGGATACAATCTAGCATCTTCTATATGGTTATTAGGTACTTACTAAACATAGTGTGCACTTAACAGCCTTCTTGCCTTGCAGATACCACGAGATGAGGAAGGGGAGCCACTCTACGAGGATTTTATATGTCATAAATGCTCGCCTGTTTGTTATTTCCTAAAATTCTATCAGGATACAATTTGGGCTTCTACTAAGCAGAAGAATTCTGCATCGCAAGCTGGTACTACTGATTCAAATGTGATGGAAGGAGGATCTTCAGGTCATGCTAACATTGAGAAACCTGAAAATTGTGCTCTTGTAGACCACATGAGCAGTGAAAAGAACTCTGTTGAGGATAATTGTGCAAAAGATATTGCACCTCCAGAGAAGGCCAATTTGGATAACAGTTCTGGTGGTAACTGTAAGCTAGGAATGGATATAAATACAACATCTGCTGATTCGGAGAAAAAGCTGCCCTTTTTCATGTCTAAAGGCTGGAGAGCGATTCTATGTAGATGTGAAACATGCACCAACTTCTATGCACAACGTGGTATTGCATATCTTATTGACAAGGAGGACTCTATCGAGGACTATGAGAAGATTGCAAAGCAGAAGAGGGAGAAGAAGTTGGAGCAACAAGAAGGAGCTGAAGCAAACTTTCTCAATTCACTTAATCATGTCCAGAAGATAGAGATTTTGAGTGGCATTAATGACATGAAGAATGAATTTCAGTCCTTTCTGGTAAAAATCTTCTTTTATTTGATTGTTAAACTATAAGTTCGTGGATAAATTTCCCACATGCTTTGGTCCCTGGAGCCTCTGTGCCTCCTACTTGTAGGAAAAATCCAAAAATGTTAGGTCTGATGCATTTGAGGTGGTCAGTCAGAAGTAGGCAAATAACTCAATTCCTTGAATACAACCATCTTATCACTGGGTAAAATCCACAATAGCTATGCCTACGCCGAGGCACTATCTATGTATAGCACAACAGACGTGTGCGCACACACAAAAAAGGAACTAATGAGCTAGCCAGGTCAGTATGCAGTACCGTAATAAATTGTGTACCTTTCAATTGTCGGTCATTAGTAAATGAGTTTTAGCTCATGGATTTGATTAAAATGTCTGTGCAATGTGTGTGCCATTGTTCCACTTTGTCAATTTAAATCAGCGATGGTAAAATAAAAAATAAGTAACCTGAGGAAAGTGAGTTTTAAAGAAAATAACTAAGCAGTATCATAAGAAAATAATAGAAGGTGTTGTACACTAACAAAAAAAGGTAGTGCTATTTATTCAATTAACAATTAGATTAAATCCACTAGACCAACATCAAACTAGTAAAAAGGTAAAATAGAATGCCAGCAGAGTTAAAAATTCCAGCACCTTGAATCCTAGTTTCTTTTTTTTAGAGTTGAATCCCAACAACAACAACAATAGCTGATACAAGTTACAATAGGTTGATTTTTTGTGATGGTTCAACTAATTGTAATTTGTAATTGAGTTTCTTGTCTTGAATGCTATCCAGAATCATAGAATCCCCATTTCCCATTGGCAAGGGAAGTCCATGAGAATCCTCCCCAGTACAAGACAGGCTTCCTGATATGTCATATGCACTACCTTAAGCTAGCTAGAATATCCAGTCACCTGAGGCTCGCAACATGAACTAGTCCCTGTTTAATTAAATTTCTAGCAAACAATCTGGGGAAACCATAACTTCATCATTAATCACTAGTTACATGGTCCAGTGTCCAGTTTCTATTGTCAATTCAGTTGAGTGCTTGTATAGCTCCAGTTAGAAGTTCCGCATGACGTGCTTGTCCAGTTTAAGCTTTAAGACAACTAGACAAGTCTGTGTTTCTTTACTTGGAAACTAGATCAAGCTCAACGAACAAATATGCATCAGACAAATATTTTATCAAATATAAAAAATCAGGCTAGGCTCCATTGCCGCATCTATGTTTGAACATGGATGATTTCTCTACACAAGTCTAGCATGTATCAGTTAACTGGTTAACTGACAGGCTAACTTGCATCGGAAAAGTTAGCTATTTTTTATACAGCAGGGTCAGAGATCAGACTTCAAACACGGGTCCAGCTCCAGCATATTCTGCACAGCTCATTTGCAGCTTCCGAACTTGCTTGTTTCACCAATACGTTGTTCTGCATACAACTAATTTATTTGTTTCAATTATGTGCCGATAAATAATTTTGAATATGTATCTCATTCATCTGCATCACTATGACATTTTTTTAGAAAGGAAAATGACATTTCCTTGCCCATATCATCTGTCCATGCGATCTATTTCCACAACAATCCCATCTCTTGATGGCAAAATGTTGTCATTATCTTTGATTTTCTCAGGTTACACATCTTATATATTTACATAATCGATATATTCTATTATCTGATTTCTCTTCTTCCTTCGTTTGATACTCTGAGCAGGAATCTTTTGATCCATCAAAACCGGTCACATCTGAAGATATACGATCTGTTTTTGAGAATCTTGCTAAGAAGAAAAAACAGAGGTTATCTTGAACTTCAGTCGCCCGAGATCCTGCTTGAGGCTAATGCGCCGCTGCTGGATTATTTAGTCCAGAGTTGGTAACGCTAAACTGTTTGAGTAGTTATTATCTGGCCACTGTCCTATGTTGTGGCTACCACGCCTTGTTATCTAGGTTATGGCAGACTTGTAGTTGTAATGCTAGCATACATTACATAGCAATGCCAAATGTTTCAAAGCCGCTCGTGATAGATACTGAGGCCCCAGTGGTGGGAGCCACATGTTTGTTCCTTTGAATCAGAATGTTATTAGATGGTAATTCGCATCACCCCAAACTGTGTTACCTTCGCGCTGGTCCGAGTCTTTTTTTAGTGTTTTTTGTGCACTTTTTGTTGCTGAAATAGGGAAAGCCCTGGTTGGGACTTGGAATAACTGCTTTCGGGTTTCGCCATTCTGGGCAGCGTCTTGAGATGAGATGGATGCTGTTGCCATTGAGCAATGCTTGCCATTCACCCTTTGCAATGCCCATGGTTGTTACAGTATCGTGGCGGTTCAGGGGGACGCTATGGAGCTTTGCCCTCGGCTTCGGCCTGCCCTCGGCTTCGGCCTGGGCTAGGTCCGGTTGGATTCGACGGAGACAGGATAGAAAATGGCGGGGAGAGGAGTTAGGGTGCCTTTGGTTGAGCTTTTTGGAGCTGTTTTTGCTTTCAAAAAGTCAAAAGCCAACCAAAGGGGTGGAAACTAGAAGCTGCTTTTTCAGAAGCAGTTACTTTTGAGTAGTACAGTTTTGAAAGCACCTTGGACCTTGCTTTTGGCTTTCTGCTTTTTGAAATGGTGAAAATAGAGAGCTGTTTCACAGTTGTTTCAAGGAAAATAGAGATAGGAGGTAAATTTTATACTTGTTTGAACCAAATAGCTTACAGCTTTTCCACAGCCCGCAACTTACAACAGTTTTTCCACAGTCCACAGCTCACAGCAGCTTTTTCAGAAGTCACAGCTCAACCAAACACACCCTTAACGTGCGGGGGAGGGGAGACTGGTTGACGGGGTTATATAAACTTATCATGTATATGTATGCATGTACAACATATACCTCGCTGAGGTGTCACTATGGCGTCTCTTAGGCGTTGTGGTCGTTAATTACTTCGTGACAACCATGATTGCATATATGGTTGTTACTTTGTCTGTGCAGTGTGTGCTCGTTCATGCGTAACTGCAATGCAATCTTTCTTCGTCGTGAGTTTGGCATTTTTTTAAAAAAAAAAGAGAGGGAAAGGTGATGAGGAATTCGCAGTGTCACGCGGGCCATGTCGCTTGTCTGGAAGATCTAATCCCATCGACCCTGGTCACTCGATGTGAGATCGGACAGGATATATTTGATGTCTACACGGTCATTGACAACGTAAACGTCAGTTTCGCTTCATCTATTCCGTCCTTCATGTCTGCATGTTAGTGATGACTTGGGTGGGGTTTTGCCGTGAACTAGCAGTATTGCCCCAGGACAACAGGCAGACGTCGTCTTGTTGGGACCGTGGTAGGGTTGGTTAGTTTGAAGGGCAAAAGTACTGCGTATGGGGCTATACATTCATCAAGCAAGCAGCCTCCAATTCCAACAAGACTCTGGTCCCGTTGCAGGGATATATGTATGATCATATTTCAGTTCAGTAGCAAATTAAAACGGTGAGGAATGATCACCTGTGACCTGTTGATGATGCCATCGCCATCCGGTTCGGAACACTAGGAATCTGCTCGTAACAACTCTTGCCTGCCCCGGTCGCTGCTACTCTATGTGCGTTCCCTTGTACTATCAGTCGATGGGCATGCATCAATTTGCTATTGATCTCGCAGCTAGCGATGGCGACGCCACAGCTGCCCTTCTCGTCGACGCATGATGGATGGATATAGGGTGAAAACGGGTCGGGTTAGTCCTGATCGATCCGGCACCGAATCCGATTGGTATCGAATCCGACTAGTACCGAATCGGAGAAAAAAAATATGGGTTAGGATATGGTAACAGCAATATCCGTCCGAATCCGAATATCCGTCCGAATCCGATACATCTTCAAGTTTGATTTCAGGTTAGTGCTACTATTTGACGTTTCATTTTCTTTTGCAATGGTAAAATAAAATCTTCTACATCAGCTATTAAATAGTAACATCAAGTCAGTGCGTCCTACTCTATTTACTGCACTGTATACATTCCTTACAAATAAGTAGGGGTGCAAACAAATTGGGTTAATCCCGACCGATCCGACACCGAATCCGATTAGTACCGGATCCGGAGAAAAAATATGGGTTAGGATATGGTAACAGCAATATCCGTCCGAATCCGACCTGTTTTCACCCCTAGATGGATGTACGAATGGAATCGACGAGATATACATATATATGAATGGTCCCCCTGACGCCTGCTAGGAGCTAAGACCAGTGACACATGATGGTCATTCATTATCTGTCTCTACATAGCATAAACGCAGTTTTTCTTCTTAATTTCTTTTTTTGCAACTTGATTCCAGGGCTCTCTAATCGATCTCATTGTCGCTGCTCTTGTACCGTAGCAGCAGCAGGTATGATGCGCCATGATTTGGTTTGGACGACGCATGAATCGCACCGCTCCAACGTTAGCCATATCCGTCTCATTTCTCAAGTCCAATCCCCGCGGCTTCGTCTGCTTTTTCGTTGTGTGCAGCCGCAGTTGTGCCCAGGTTATCAAAACCGATTTTGAATTTTTACCGGAGGGGTCCGGTAAGACTGGTAGCACCGATTTTCAGAAAATTTCGATAGTTTTTAGGCCAAAAATTTCAAATGAAAATTCAAAACTCGTCGGTCTAAATTGATGTAAATTGGGTGAATTTGGAGTAAAACCAAATATTTGAGACTGGTTTACACTCTAACTCGAGATGTCTGGTAGAATCGATTTTCATAACCCTGGTTGTGCCTGCCTTCACATTGCTCACCCCATCAATCGTGGGCTGTTAGCCTGTTACCATGCCGAATAAGAGAAATAAACAGGAAGATTCAGGAATAGCGCAATGCTAAGTTTCAACCATCTTATCAGGATTTTGATGGTCCAAGACTCCACGTCGACATGGGAGGGCTATTAAGGTACCCAGTCGTTTTGTGTGTTATGTTTTACCTGTTTCAGACCTTCGAAGCATTAAATATTTCTGATCAAACGGCTGGAACAACAAACTAAAGGACGAATTAAAAAAAGCTTAGGATATGACTTGACTCAATGGCTGTCGCGAACACTAATTACTGGCGCAAATTATCGTTGGGGTTATATTTCATAGGAAAAGAAACTTGTAGGGGTTACTGGCTAGTTGGTATAGCCACCAGCACCTGCAGATCATACTGCTGCTGCTGTTGCCACTTGCTTTGTCTCATGCAATGGCGGCAGTAATGCGTTACCCATGTAGTATGCTACTTTCTTCATATTCTTTTTTCTAAGGACATATACTTCCTTTCATTCTGCTGTACTATCACGCTGGACGCAAATACTTGGTGCATGCAAGGTTGTGACTTGTCAACTGCGAGTTGTGACTGACTCTATTATGTTACGTTGCATTGCATCGTCCAGATGGTGTGCTCATGTCACCCCCTTGTGATCACCAGATCACCTTCAGGTTTCTTTCTAAGTAGTGTTCTTTTAAAGGCCCGTTTGAAACATAGCGACTTCGTAACACATTCATATGAAACAGTTCATTATTCCTATTCAATTTTCATAGGAATAGAGACCCGCATTCCAAATAGTACCTAGGTGGTTTCATTGGTTCAAATACTTACTGGACAAGTCAGGGAGAGGGAACAATAAAGCTGCTCTTTCATGTCCTTTTTATTATTTGGAGGGGTTCTTCCATGTTCTTTTATAGCTGGCAATATAATACTCCCTCTATTATTTTTTAAGTGATGTCCTAGACTTCATACCGTTAAGCTTTCTAAAATTTAACCATTAATATATTTAAAACTATCTAGAATAGATATATAAAAACTGTGTTATTAAATTTGTCGATAAAAATGTTTTTATAATATTGTAATTTTATCAGGGGGGTACATTAGCTACGACAGCTTCGCATGTGTTTGGCACCCACGAGAATGTACAACCCCATCGCCACTATTCCATTCCTACGCTTCGGATCGAGTGCGACTGTGTGGGAAATTATCAGTTTCTCTGTCGAGCTTGATCATAGTTATTCATAAGCATTGATTGTTGATCGAGACTACAATGATGTGGTAGTTTTTGTTGCCCTTGTAGCCAATCTGAAGAGTAAAGGCTACGTGAGAAAGAATTATGTTATAATGAAGTATTATAATTTGAAAGAGGTGAAAATTTGATTTGCAAATCATTCAACTATGCATCAGGTCAAATGAATTAATGAGATCCTATTTTGTTCACTATTGTTTGAAATGTCATTGGGAGTTGTTGACTATTTAAGAGTTGACTGATGCATGCGGTATGCGGCTCATTCCATGCATAGCTAAAAGCATTAAATTAGTGAGCTGGTACTAGTTATTCATTGCATGGCATTTAATGCTTGGTGTGATGGCTGCAGTTAAAAGCATGGAGTGTACGGCCGATTTGGGGCACCGCGTGGACACGAAAAAATGATTTCTTTGTTTTTAAATATATAGGATCGGTTAAAGTTAATTATGCTCAATGGTGAGAATTAGGGCTATGCTCATAGAGGAACTGAGACCTAAAATAATTGATAATGACGGGTGAGACAGTGAGATCAAATATAGCACAGGAAAAGTGAAAAATATTAAAGACGAATTCGAATGATAGAATTGCACCATGTGGCTTGATCGGTCTAAGTGAGACGTGGTCCTATAGAGTAAGAATGGGAGAGACATACCGACACGTGGAAATCCAGTGGTGCACCTACACGTGGCAACCATAGCGATTACTTGCAATGGAAGAAGATGACTGGGTCAAGGAAGGGTATTTTGGTAGTTTGACCAAAATACCAGAAATGGCTTTGGAAGAAAACCGTGGTGTGGGAGCGACGCTTGGGAAGACATTTTAGGTTATGAAAAAGCTAGTTTGATTAAAATGGATCAAAACTAAGGGTTTAACGGATTCAAGCTTATGCACTTTAAAAAACGTGCATAAGTTAGTGAGCGAGTTAAAACCCGTGTGTGTGTGTTGGGGGGGGGGGTTATCAGATTTTTCTATTGTGCTAAGTGGATAGTATCTACTAAGTATTAGATATGGTTGACTGGTCTATCTATTTAAAGGATTGGGATAGAGATTTATGGTGAATTATTCAATCTACCTCTCTTGTGCTATCATATTTAGAGTTAGGATTTGAGAGTTGAGTGCTTGTTGTGCTCTCTGTCCTCCAAGGTGGAGTGGCTGTAAAACTTTTCTCCTCAAGCAGTAATAGAATCAATCTTCGATCTTCTCCATAGCTAGAGTTTCTTGATTGATTTGCACTTAATTTAATTAGTTTTTCCTCTCCTCTCACACTTTCTTGTTCTTACTGTGCCAAAAACGTATAGGAGATGCAGATAACATCTGGGAATCATTCTCCACCTATCTAGACACTTTGGTAGTAAATTCATCAAGAAACTCGATTTTTACAAGTTTTTTTTATTTTTAAGTGGTTTCTTGATCCGAGGGTTTTGGAGTGATTTCTTCAGTGTCCTTACTTGCTGTGATATGTGGGAACATATCCAAAGCCATCTTAGCCATCCTCTGCCCACAAGCAAGTCTTGGTCATAAATTTAAGTTTTTGCTTGTTTCGGGTGTAACCTTACTTAAATATAAAAAATATCTGAACTTTGATGTGGGTTTTTGCAATCCATGACTGGAATAGGTTTCTGAGACTTTAAGCAAGGTGTGTACAAAGTTTTACAGCTTTTGGATCATTCAATCAAAAGTTACATAGGATTAAAGTTTTGTAACTGTGCTGATTTTACCGTTCATTTGCCTGAAATTATTATTTATAGCAGTTAAACCACCCAATAGAGGTTAGATAGCCCCCTTTATTAGCGGTCAGACCACCAAGGAGAGGTCATACCGCTCTTTGGTTGGAGGTCAGATCTATAGGAGCTGAGTTCTTTAAGATTTTATGTTCTTGAGTGATTTGCTTTGAATTTTTGGTTTTGGATTTGATTCTCAATAACTCTGTAGTTATTTGAGAAAATAATCCAGAATACTAAGGGGAAATTTTAGTCAGCACCATTTACCTCCCCTCTATTGTCTTTCGATCCTACAGTCACATTGCTTTCAGAGGTTTGGGATAATACATTGGTGCATCACAACCATTTTGACTCATATATCACCGCCTTTTAACACTTGCAAATGTACCATGAAACAACCTCAAAAATTCAAAGATTTGAATTCTTTTTGGATCTTTGTTTGAATTCCAATTCCTTCCCAATTTGCCAAACTCCTTTGAAAACTGCTTTCCTGTTTTGTCTAACCCTCCTCCCCTTCCCGCTGGCGCCTCTATCCAAGCCGCCTTCATCACCGCCGCTCTGTTCCCGGTTCCACATTCTCGGTCATCGTCACTTGAAGTTGTGGCCACGCCACCCTCTTCCGTTCACACCCGCCTTGCTCTGAGCTGGCTTTGTGGCCCCACAGGCCAGTCGCTCAATACTCTACCCTCTCCCTCGCTTGGCGAGTGGGATTAAACTGAGCTCTCCCTCCCGTTGCAGCTCACTGCTCCTCCCAGCTAACGTGCGCACCACCCTGTACAAGGCTTGTATCACCCCTCTGCTACCTCAGTTAGGGCCATAGTACTCTCTGCCAACTCCTACGCCTATCTTCCTGCTGGCGGCGTTGTTCTCTGCCTCTACTCTCCACGTGCCAGAGCCGCCCGAACCCTACCACTGCGCCCACTGTCTCACCTCACCTTTAAAGTTCAATTGCCTCCACAGATAGCTCTGCGCCACTCTCCTCGATTCACCAAAACCACTGAATTAAACTCTTGCTCACCTCAGCATCGTCGATGATCTCCCCTGAGCCCGGTGAGCTCTAAACCCAATCTTCTTCATCTCTCGATTAAAACTCGATTGCATTTGCTGACAGAACCTTCCTTGTCTCCTGATCATGTTGGTAAACTCACTCGAATGTGAACATTTTCTGAGAGCTCTGGCGGCAGAGCGGAAGCTACCGCTAGCCGTAAAGCCTCTCCCATGGATAGCTTAGACGAGCCCCGACCCAAACCAATGCCACCACTGTGAGCCCTATGCCCCGCAGATGGCTAAACCACCCTCAATCTCATCAGAAGACCACCAAGGAGTCCTAATGCCACTGTGGAGCTCCGAACCCTCTCTCCTGCCACCTGCCACCACCATCCGCCTCCACACCTCCCAAAGCCCAAAAATGGAACCCCCATCTCAAGCTGAACCTTACCATGCCACCCACTTTTGCCCGAGAGCCTTGCCGATGCCACTCCGCTTGAACCACCGCCTTTCTTTTTCACATTGGGGAGACATGGATGGACGTAGACGAAGGGTGACGCTGCCAGATCTGGCCACATGCGTGTCTGCCATCAGGCGGTGAAGGGTGCGCGCTGGCCATTTGGCCACGCGCAGCTGTTCGACCCCCTAAATCTATTTTTGACCTCTAATCCACAAAATTGAGCTCCAATAAATCAAAACCACTCAATTTGAATTTTATTGTACTTTATTCCTTTTTATTTTAATTTATTTTGATTTTAATAAATTAAAATAAAAAGGAATAAAGTACAACAAATAGAGTATTCGAATTTTAATAAAATAAAGTACTCAATTTTTATTAAAATAAATTAAAATAAAGTACTCAATTTTTATTTTAATAAATAATATTCGAATACGCCGTTCTTCCGGTAAATGAAGCTATGTTTGATGGGTGATTCCAACAGGGAGGTATAAGTAGTTTTCATTATATTTTAATCTGAGTATGCTGAGTAATTAGCTGTTAAAAGAAACCCCTTTAATCTTAAGGAGTTCTATTCTTTGTTTTTTGTTTAAAAATGTTAGGAAATAAAATTGCATCCACTCAAATTAATAGAACTATTGCATTTCCTTCCTTTGAATATCCTTACAAGCAGTTAAGTTAGGATTTACCCTTGTGACTTACTGGGTAGGATTGTACTCATTGCTTGGTAAACAATAAACAAAAGAACAATGGAATTATGAAGATCAAACTGTTGATGAAACTCCAGAAGAACCTTTCTACACTGAAGACGACGGGTTTTAGGTCTTAGTCGCACTTAAGTTTGCATGTAGATATTTCTTTTGTATTGTAAGATAACTTTGGGATTGCATGCCCGCTGCGTCAAAACTAGGTTGATAAGCCTTATTTCTGTAATAAATTTTGGCTCTTTTGTTTTAAGTATATGTTGTTATGGTACATACTCATATACAGTACTCCACAACTGAACAGTTCTAGTCAATTATGGAGATTACTAACGCCTCCAGAAACAAAAACGTTACATACCACTCTTAGTTTTCGTCTAGCCTGAATACCATCCAAAAACTCAAAGTTGGATCATCTACCACTTTGGTCGATTTTGCCACTATCCCATCTTGCGCAATGAGCTCTGCCTCTAAAATCACTAGCATCAATAGCTATGTTAGCTCATCACTAGCAACATTGGGAACGCCTGCATCTCGATGCCATCTTCGGAAATGATGGTCGTGGCAGCGACATGAGTGGTGGTGTTGAGATAGATCTGGATCTATCAACCGGTGGTAGGGATCATGACGGTGAGGTTACCATTGAGAGCAACGCATGTGTGGTGCAGTCGGAGGCTAAATGGTCGTGAGCACTGCATGAGTGAGGAGATGGGGGAGGAGGTGTCCATAGCAGGTAGCTAGTAGTGCTGTCGGTTTGGTGCTATCGGAGAACAGGTTAGGAGCGAAATTGTCCAAAGTGGTAGATGAGACGAGATTTGTCTGTGCTCATTTCGGTTTATATAAACCTGTTTATATTTCTGACTTCTAACTTTTTAATTTAATTTTTTTTATGCTTTTTGGTTTTTTAGGATTTCTTGCCTTATCTTTTTTCATATTCTTTTGCATTGTCCGTTATATACTAACCTATTTTTTATTTTTATTTTTTGGATAATTGACTATATATATATATATATATATATATATATATATATATATATATATATATATATATATATATATATATATATATATATATATATATATATATATATATATATATATATATATATATATATATATCTATGTCGTCTCAAAAAATACCACCATAATGCTGGTCTCTTGAAAAATGCCACTGCAGTCGTCCAATACTTTGAAAAATACCATTGCATTCATGCAATACTTATAACTGTTTCACTATTAGAGTGGCATTTTTCAAAAGGCCAGGATTACAATTGTATTTTTAAGACGGAACACGATTGCAGTGGCATATAGTCAATTATCTCTTTATTTTTTTAAATTTAATTACACCAAAAATCATCAGTAATTACAGTGCAAAAATAAGTCTACTACAGTGCCAAAAAAAAGGCATAAGCCACAAAAAAAGCCCAACTAAGCGATCCCAAGAGTTTTTAGTGATATTTGGGTTATATGAAAATTAAGGTCCATTTGTAACACAGAAATTTCACAATAATTTTTTGTGCCATTTGGAACGTAAAAATTTTATAGGAAACTATTCATAGAACGTGAGCGATGTTCCTTGCTTTTGTTTAGTATGATTAATTTTTTTTGGACATTGGAGCACTTTTTTGCGTTTTAGTTTTTAACTGTCATGTTTTCTGTTTTTAACTGAGAGTTGATCGCTGTATTTGTTAGGAAACCTGGACTCTATCTACAGTCCTGATCTAATTAGGCACCCCCACCGTAGACTATAAATAGGGACCTAGACCTCCTTCTCATGATGTACCCCGGATGCAATCTAAAGCAATAAAGAAAGACCAGGAGTTCTCTCTACCTCTCTGTGTTCAATCTATTGTTCTGTGATTCTGTGATTGATTCGTTCTTGTTCTAAGCAGAGAAATCGCTCGGACTGGTCGCCAGCGACGGTTTCTTAACACGTTATCAGCACGACTTCGCTCCGGTGAACGAGGTAATCATCGAAGCACAGATTGATTTTCTAGATCGCTTTTGAATTCGCATTTTCTTTCGCGTTCTAGATTGGAATTCTACGGTGCAAATCCGCCCTAATTTACCGCGAGCAGACTTGAAGTCGCCGGCACAATGTCGATCGGTAAATTGTGAAACGGGGTAGATGTTGATTGCATTGTAGATTAGATGCAAATCCGCCCTAAATCTACCGCGAGCAGATCTGAAATCGCCGGTACAATGTCGATCGGTAGATTGCGAAACCGGGTAGATGTTGATTGCATCGTAAGTATATGCATTGGTTTACTGCTTAGTTCCTGCACAACATTGCAGATTGAAAAATATGTTTGCATCTTCTATGTCCCGTTTATGGACAGCCTCTGCATGAAAAAAAAGAGAAAAAAATGGAGCGGCGCCGGGTCGGCGCCGGACCCGCCGCGGCCGGCGCCGCCTCGCGGATCCGCCCTGCGGGCCGAGAAGCCATGCCCGCCTGGCGGCGGCCAGGCCGCCGCCTCGTCGCGCTGCGCTCGCCGTCGCGCGCCCCTCGGCGCCGCCAGCTCGCTCGCCGCCGCCGCGCGCGCCGAAGCGCCCCATGCCGGCCCGCCGCTTTCGCGCTCCTCACCCGAGCCGCGGCACGGGCCGCGCCGCCTCATAAGCCGCCGCCACGGCCTTTTCGGCCGCCACCCGTGGGAAGACACGGGCTAGGGTTAAAGGAAAACCCTAGCCGCGTGGGCCGGATGGGCCGGGGGAGGGGGGCAAGGCCACATGGGCCGAGGAGAATTGGGCCGGGGGAGGAGGGCTGAAAAAAAAGGGAGGCCGGTCGGTTGGGGGGGTGGGCGCCGGATTTTACAAAAAAGGACCCGAAGTCCTGAATATTACCGATTGGCCCTTAATCATTTAATTTGAGTCCCAAACTTTGCATAAAAGGCTTCGTAGTTCCGAAAATTATGTATAAGCCCTCGAATTTACGAGCGGGTCCAGAATTTTGCAGAAAATCCCTCGGTAAATTAGAAAATTGCGTGAATTTTTCTCTGAACTGAAATTTTGCGCATAAACCCCCAGAAAGTGCAGAATTTGCTGAAATTTCATATTTTAGCATAAAAGGGCCTCGGGAATCCGAGTTTTGCATCAATTTTTGCATTTGAAGCTTATTTATTTATGCCATTATTATTCTCTGTATTTTCTGTATTTATTTACTGTTTTGGTTAATTGTAATTTTTTTAATTGCTTTTAATCACTGAAATTAGCAGTAAAATTATAGAAAATACACAGAAAATTATGAAACATTATGGGAAACTATTGCGCCACTTTATTTACCTGTAGTAAATTTTCCATGCATGTTTACCTGCAGTAAACTTATGTTATTTCGTTCATACACATGTAGATGATGGAATTTGAGCAGGAGTTCGAGGAGCGTGACATGGCGAAACTATCGACATGGGCATCCGATGTCGAGATTGTGCTTGGGGCGGGCTCGGCGCAGCTATTGGGATAAGCGGACAGAAAGATGCTAGACCCACACCTGAGGAGAATGATCAGGCATTTCATTTTCTCAGGCACCATCTCTGCTCGACTCTCAAGAATGAGTATATGGCAGAGAGAAATGCGCTAGCACTCTGGACCACACTCAAGAAGCGGTTTGAGAGGCTCAAGTACACCATTCTTCCTCAAGCGAGCGAGAGTGGATCGGGCGAGGTTTGCCGACTTTAAAGCGGTCGGGAGTACAATTACGCCTTGCATAGGATTTGTACAAACCTTAAACTCGTGGCAAGGAGATCACGAGAGGACCGGAAGATCGAAAGACCTGTCCACTTTCCACCCGATCTGTCGTATAGATCGCCCGCAACTATCGTCAAAGCGGCTACAAGGAGTACGCCGAATTGATTGATATGATGCGGTAGCGAGGCTCGGGACGAACTTCTCGCAAGAATTACGTCGCACCACAAGGCGCTCCGCGCCATGAAGCCAACGCTAGCGACCTCAAGGTGCGAAAGCCCTTAATGAAGAAAAGGGGGAAGAAGGGTAAGATCGTTGCCCAGAAAGGCAAGTCAGATGCTCCAAACGACAAAAAGGCTAAAAAGAGTGACAAGACCTATGGCCAGTAGAACCAGGGTTGTTACAAATGTGGCAAGTGGGGACATTGGTCGCGGATATGCAAAGCACCGCAACATGTCATTGATGCCCACCAAGTTCAGAAGAAGAATGGCAAAGGGCAGCCTGAAGCCCACTTTGTAGTCATTGAGGGGGAGCAGCCTGAGCAGCTGCCGGAGATGATGGAGGTTGAGTCCATCCCGGCAGCAGCACCCCCTTACGACTTAGAGGCAGCCATAGCCATGATCTCTCTTGAAGAGAATGTCACTGCTGAGAAAACAGCCGAAGAAGTCGATGATTTTCTAGTTGATTCCGTCTGATGCACAGAATGCATGAGACGTTAATTGTCATTTATTTTGTGTTAAATGGACAAGTTTAGAACTTGCATGGTTGGTGCTTTAGGATTTTACTTTCTCGTAATGGTTGGATGATTTTGGAATAAAGCATTCATTTATTCAGTTTATGATGGCATGTTATGTTCTGATATTTGCGTATTTTATGTGTTGAATGCCTTCTAATACATGTTAATTAAATACGTTATATTAGAACACGTGTGACGCCCTATGGAGAAAGTATGCCTTGCCGATAGCGGCTGTGAATACCATCTTAAGAGAGACTAAGTATTTCGATCGATCCGTAAGAGCAATGGCGACCTTACGACAATCGCGGAAGCGATGCGTGTATAATCGGTTCGGAAGAGCCACAATTATACTTCCCATGGGCACAACTTTGGTCATTGAAGAAGCCTTATTGTACCAGAATCGACTAGAACTCTCCTAAGTTTTAAGGATATTCGCGCCAATGGTTTCCACGTTGAGACTGACGAAGAGTACGGTAAGGAATACCTGCTCATCACGAAGCGCGAAGAGAGTGGCAAAAGAATATTAGAAAAGCTTCCTTCACTTGAAACAGGGCTATATTATACCACAATTAAAGCGCCTGCAGCGTAATCGCTCAAAAGTGTTTAGAAGCTCTGACTCTTCTATCTCTGGCATGACAGATTAGGCCACCCAAGTCTTAGGATGATGAGAAACATAATTAATAACTCACATGGGCATAATATTAATGTGAAGAATTTCCCGAATCATGAAGATTTTGTGTGCCCTGCATGTGCCACCGGGAAACTAATTACTAGACCCTCCACTCTAAAAGTGAAGGATGAAGTCCCTGCATTCCTGGAACGCATCCAGGGAGACATTTGCGGTCCCATTCAGCCCGTCTCAGGGCCATTTAAGTATTTCATAGTGCTCATTGACGCTTCTTCGAAGTGGTCATATGTGGGTTTGTTGTCCACAAGAAACCATGCCTTTGCAAAATTGATCTCGCAGATCATTCGCATCAGAAATGTGTTTCCAGATCATCATATCAAGTCCATTCGAATGGACAACGCCGGAGAATTTACTTCCAAGGCATTTGATGATTATTGCATGACGATGGGAATTGCAGTTGAGCACTCGGTACCGCATATCCATACCCAGAACGGTTTGGCAGAGGCTTTAATTAAAAGAATCAAATTTATTGCCCGACCCCTCTTGCATAAAAGTAATTTGCCAGCTACATGTTGGGGACACGCAGTCCTTCATGCAGCGAATCTCATCAACCTTAGACCTTCGGCCTACAACATCCATTCACCTATGCAACTAACGCAAGGGTCACCACCGAAAGTTTCCCATCTTAGGAGGTTTGGATGTAAAGTTTATGTACAAATACCACCTCCGCAGCGAACTGCAATGGGCCCACTCCGCAAGACTGGGATATACGTTGGTTATGAGACTGCATCCATAATCAGGTATTTGGAACCCATGTCGGGAGATTTACATACTGCCCACTTCGCTGATTGCATTTTTGATGAAGATAATTTCCCGTCATTAGGGGGAGGAAATCAACCCGTTGATGAAAAATGTCGGGAAATTACGTGGGAAGTCACGGGAATTCATGCACATGACCCGCGCACTAGTGAAATTGAAAAAGAGGTCCAGAAGATCATCGACTTGCAAGCATTAGCAAATCAACTGCCCGATCACTTTAGTGATTTGAAGAGCGTGACTAAGTCGCATGTGCCTGCACGCAATGCACCGGAGAGGGTTGAAATACCAAAGAAAATTGAAGGTAGCCCTAATCTCATCCAGAGGCCTCAGAATAAAAGGACGAGAACTCCGGTTCCTCGAGTCCAAAGTAACCGGGGACGCCCGGCGAAAAAGGATAAGAGAGATTTATCACAGCCGATCATTGAAGTCCCCCAGAATGAGAAGGGGAGCCAGTTGAGACCTGGCACAAGTATGACACCTTCAGAAAAAGGGCATACCGGATCTGAATACCCCCATCGGCATGGATGTGTGCGCACACATCGGAGCCGAAAAACTAAAGGGACTTGCCACCGCAATTGAAAGTAGCGATGTGCAAGGTAAAGCTCTAGCAGAAGCAATCGCTCCAGAAGAAGCAACTCATGAAGAAATAGCTATAAATTATGTGCACACGGAGAGTCCCTGAATAGGACAACAGCTAATATCGATATCTACTTTGCAAAGAAAATTACCACCATCATCGATCTTGATCCCGAGCCTGCATCGCTCGCTGAATGTAAGAAAAGATCAGATTGGGAAGATGGGAAGAAGGCAATAGCAACTGAATTGCTATCTCTGAATAAAAAGAGGTGTTTGTGCCCGTATGCCGCACACCTCCCCACATACACCCCGTTGGGCACAAGTGGGTATTTGTTCGAAAGAGAAATGAAAGAAATGAAGTAGTGAGATACAAAGCAAGGCTGGTAGCCCAAGGTTTCACTCAACGTCCTGGAGTTGATTATGAAGAAACCTACTCCCCAGTCATGAGTGCAATTACCTTTAGATACTTGATCTCAATGGCAGTGAACTTGAACTTGGAAATGAAATTGATGGATGTTGTGACTGCATACCTTTACGGTAACTTGGATTCGGAGATTTACATGAGAGTCCCTGAAGGAATTCCTCTCCAACCAAGACAGAGCAAATAGAAATCATGCAGTGTGAAACTCGAGAAAGTCACTGTATGGACTGAAACAATCTGGAAGAATGTGGTATAATCGCTTGAGCGACTTTCTCTGCAAGAAAGGCTACACGAACAATGAAGACTGTCCTTGTGTATTTATACGGCGATCCTAGAATGGATTCTGTATAATCTCTGTATGTAGATGATCTGAATATCATCGGGACAGCCAAAGACATAAAAGAAGCAAGCTCCTACTTGGAGTCAGAATTTGAAATGAAAGATTTGAGCAAGACCAAGTTTTGCTTAGGCTGCAGCTTGAGCATGTCCTGAAGGAGTCTTGGTACATCGATCGACCTACACCTGAAAGTGCTCGAAGGTTTGGATTTGAGAAGGCATTTCCTCGAAAGTACCGATGATCGATGCGTCTTTACAACAAGAAAAGATCCTTTCCGACCAAGGGAAGAGGGGAGGAAGTCTGGGACCGAATTCCCATACTTGAGTGCAGTGGGAGCACTCATGTATTTAGCAAACTGCACTAGACCGGACATTGCATTTCTTTGTGAACACATTAGCAAGGTATATGCAGAGCCCACCAAAAGGCATTGGCGGGGCATAAAGGACATTTTCCGATACCTCCAAGGTAGCAAGGACCTCGGATTGTTTACTGAAAGAATCAAGATCTGAACTTGATTGGCTATGCAGATCTTTGGGTATCATCGGACACACGATACCGCTAAGTCACAAGCAGGCTATGTATTCTGTGTGGTGGAACTGCAATTTCATGGAAATCGTCTAAGCAAAGCTGGTAGCTACTTGACGAACCACTCGAAATTATAGCTCTGTATGAAGCTGCACGAGTGCGCTTAGCTCTGCGAATGGTTCACCACATCCAGCGGTCATGTGGGATGAACATTGTGCAAACCCTACAATTATCTATGAAGATAATGCCGCTTGCGTTGCACAAGTGCAAACGGGCTATGTGAAGAGTCATCTCACAAAGCATATCAACCCCAAGTTCTTCTATGCACATGAATTGCAAAACACGGACGAGATTAAAGTACTGCATACTAAGTCATGTGAAAATCTCGCAGATTTATTCACTAAGTCACTCCCCGCATCTAGCTTTGAAAGGTGCGTGCGTGGAATTGGAATGATGAGACTTAGAGAAGTGCAGAATTCAGGGGGAGAATTCTCACAAGCCCGCTAATAAATCTTGATCATGAAGATTAAGTACCCAAAAATAAAGTCTTGCAGACTAAATGAATTTGGGTGAATTGTACTCTTTTTCCCTTGACGAGTTTTCCATGAAGTTTCTCGACCAAGGTTTTTAATGAGGCAATTCGTGCATTGCAGCATCACATGTATCATGTACTCTTTCTCCAAATTTTTCCCACTGGGTTTTTATGGAGTTTTGACGAGGCATGAGCATGTTGGGTGAGTGCCCAAGGGGGAGTGTTAGGAAACCTGGACTCTATCTAGAGTCCTGATCTAATTGGGCACCCCCACCGTAGACTATAAATAGGGACCTAGACCCCCCTCTCATGATGTACCCCGGATGCAATCTAAAGCAATAAAGAAAGACCAGGAGTTCTCTCTACCTCTCTATGTTCAATCTATTGTTCTGTGATTCTGTGATTGATTCGTTCTTGTTCTAAGCAGAGAAATCGCTCGGACTGGTCGCCAGCGACGGTTTCTCAACAGTATTAATCAATCATGTACTAGCAGATGCAACGCGGCAGCCTGCTCGACTAGGTGGTACCATTGTGTAGCTTTCCGCGTTGCGTCACTCTCGCGTCAGGATGACGTTGCTGTCTGTCGGAACCCGGAGCAACGACTCCTGGATCCTCTGTGTAAATCACACTAGTCCAGGATCAGCTAGTGCACACAATGAACAACAAAGATAAATACCGAGCATAATGACATTTATTTAATTTAAAGAGTACGACCTTATGGCCAGCGTTTACATCAGTGCACATTGGCAAAAATAACTGCAAAAGAAACTGCGGAAGTGAAGCTGAAAAGGCGAAGCCCAAGCCTGCCCACAGGCAAACAACTGCAAGACGTGGCCTACTCGTTCTGATCTTCCTCGTAGTCGACGTCGTCTTCCTCTGTGTGGAGATAGCAACGTGAGTACAAACTTGTACTCCGCAAGTCACACGGAGAAATGCAATATAATGATAAAGGCTTCAATGGAAGGCTCATAGGGTTAGTTTGCATAAAACAGCATTTAATGAAATACAGTAAATAGATTGAAATTGTTGAACTTGATATAATAAGTAAAGATAGTACTTGTAGTTGAAAATATTACCGTCAGTGCAGACTCCGACCAAACACCAACCTATCCACGGGCATCCCACCCGGACCATCTTTTCCAAAAGATCACGTATGGATTCCATCCATCCACACGCTTTCACTGCGCAACTCTGATGAATTCCATCCATTCACCAGATTTCAACCTCTCACGGATTCCATCCATCCGCAAGGTTTTCAAAAACATTTTTGAAAAACAAGGTCTAATCCATGAAAAACTTTTACTCAGCATGCTCATGACTGTGGGCACGGCTATCCAGGATAGATTATACACTCTGCAGAGATTGTACAACTTTACCCACAAGACATGATCATCCCGTTTTGCCACGCGAGTTACACACTTCCTTAGGTGTGCGGCGGGGAGATCACGACAAGGCCTTTACAATGCAAAGCCTTCAACTCGCCAAGCCAACACTAAGGTTTCACCCAGATGAGAATCCACTGGCCGGGACCCGTCTTGAGCCGAGTGAGACTTCTCATGGCCTACGCCACGCTCACTTTCAACCTACGAAATGGCTCAGGTTGGGACCCGCAAATTATTCAGCCGGGGCTGTCCCATACCAGCCATGTGGTAGTACGATTAGGGCTTTGCAACAGTAGCTCACAGATCGGTCCTTAATCTGACTTAGGCCCAACCACATACCCCCGTGCATGACAATCAACCACTGCGGCTCCAACCAACAGGGCATGCCTGCACCCACCATTCTAACCAATTGCCTAAGTCTAAACCAGTTTTATATTTGCTTTCAAAATAATTTTATAAACCTCCTTGACTCACCAAAGTCAAGAGTATATATCATTTTATGTGAAAAGGTTTGTCATTTCATGTGAAAAGGTATCCCAAAAACAAATAATATATCTTCGCCGGGCTAAGCATTTGATTAAACTCTCTAGCCAACACTAATGTATTAACTAGAGTTTGAATCTAGAGTGACAAGGTATTGAGGAATTCAAATTCAATGGAGGGATTAACAAGTAGGCAATATCTAAATTTAAAATTGAATTGAAATACGTTGAATAGAAATACGCATGCAATATAATTTAAATCAACATAATTTTATTTGCAATTCTGGGACCAACATGATCAAGGAGGGTGACTTGCCTTGCTCTTCAACTTGGTTTGAATCTTCGTCGAAGAAATTTCCCGAATCGTCGAAGTCTACACGTGAAAATAACCCACCAAATTCAAATAAATTCAAAATAAATTCAAATTGACTTCAAATATTTGAATTGAGGCCAGAAATGGATAGAGGGGAATTTTTTGATGAATTTAGAAATTTGAATGGGCTCAATCGGAGTTAGGACGAGGGAGAACGGGCTTCGGGAAGTTTGAAAAGAGAGAAAATGGAAAATCAGGATTTTTGGAATTATTTTCCTAAAGGAAAATCTGAATTATTGCGTCAGCAATGGAATTTAATTTTCGGGTGAATTATTTTTCAACAGGAAAAGAGGGGAAGGGGCTGACATGTGGGCACAGGGTCTATAGACCGAGCCCATGGAGGAAGGGCGGCCGAGGTGGCACGGGCGTGCGGTGGCGCCGCCCGGGCCGAGGAGGCCGAGGTGGCGCTGGCGTGGCGGGGCGTGGCGCGCCACGTCGGCCTCGGCGGCGTGGCGTGGCGGCGGCCGGCGGCGCTTCGGGCCGGAGCTCGCCGGTGCTCCGTGGCGGCGGCGGCGGCGAGTGGGAGGATGAGGGGCGCACGGGGAGTCGCGTGGTGGGGGCAGGCCTTACCAGCGGCGAACGGAGATGGCCGGCGGTGAGCGCGGGGTGGCGGAGGCGCACGGGCTTCGGCGCGGTGGCGGTGGAGTGGCCGAGAGGGGAGATTGAGCGGAGGCGGTGCGAGTGAGGAGGCCGGGCGGGAATTTATAGGGGTGGAGGCGGGCGTCGCGATTTCGCCAGGAGCTCGCGGCCGGCGGTGATTGCGGGGAAAAAGGGGGAAGCGGCGTGGGGATGGGGGAAGAGATGGCGCGGGAATGGCGGGAGGAGGCGGGCGCGCGTCTTGCGAGAGAAGAAAGGGAAGGAATCGGCGGAGCGCGGGATGGCCGGCAGGGAAGACGGGGGCGGCGCGAGGAGGGAGACGACCGCGTGGGGGAAGACGCGCCTGACAGGCGGGCCCGCGATGGCAGGGAGAGCCGGACGGAGAGAAGAGAGGCACCGACAGGTGGGGCCGGGCTGTCGGTGGGAGCGAGAGAGGAGGGATGGTTGAGATGGGCTGAGGCGGATCGGGCGGCCACGAGGGAGGCGGGGAGCGAACGGGCCAGATGGGCCGGCGGGAGCGCGGGTGGGATCCAGGCCGGCCAAGTGGCAAGCGCGGGAGGGGGGAAGGCGGGATCGGCGGTTTGATCCTGGCCGTCCACGTGGCGGCCGGAGCGGAGGGGAGAGGGATTTATTATTTTATTTTTGGTTTAGGATTTTCAGAAATTGGCAAGAAATTCATTTGGCCTCAGAAAAATACCAAATAACTTCCAAAAATTCCAGGAAAATTCACAGAAGCTCCTGGTGACATTTTGGACTAAATAAAAATACTTCCAACTAATGTTGGTATTTAATTTGCATACTTTAAAATACCTTTTAATTTCAAAATTACATTTTTGAACTCCAGAAAATCCAGGAAACCAAATAAAAGCCAAATAACTCCAAATAATTAATTTGAATTAGGATTTTCATATAAAATCAAAATATCATTTTATTTAATTTTAGGTTTTCATTTTAAAATACTTTTTAAATCCAGCTTTTTCAAAAACAGAAATTCAAGGCAAATCCAACTTTAAACTTTAGGCAACAAAAATACTTATTTTTGATTAAATTTTAATTTTAATTGATTTTTATTTATTTCTTTATTTATTTTATTTTAATAAAAACCTGGGCTGTTACATTACCTTTAGTGCTTTATGATATATGCTTCGCTTGTTAGCTACAAGATCTAATACTAAAATTAGATATTCAAGTTTGAACTTTAAATTTTTACTATTACTGTCATTTGTCAATCTTGTGGTCTATCTCAATAGTTGGCTAATTTATTTTGTGATATTCAGAAGTTGGCTACTTTGTTTTATGACTTTTAGTACTTCATGATATATACTTCACTTGTTAGTTACAAGATCTATTTGGAATGATATGTTACTATTTCAAGGGACCTTGTAGCAATAATATATGCCACATAGACCTTCAAAGGGCATAAAGCAAGTTACACACTCCAGTGTGTCAGGTTCAATGAACTTGAGACACTGATGTGTGTAATTTGATTCATGGAACTTTATTTTATGACTTTTACTACTTCATGATATATGTTTCACTTGTTACCTACAAGATCTATTTAGAATGATATGTTACTGTTCCAAAGGGACCTTGTAGCAATAATATATGCCACATAGACCTTCAAAGGGCATGAATCAAGTTACACACTCCAGTGTTCAGGTTCAATAAACTTGAGACACTGGTGTGTAATTTGGCTCATAGAACTTTGTTTTATGATCTTTAGTACTTTATGATATATGCTTTATTTGTTAGCTACAAGATTTATTTGGAATGACATGTTACTGTTTCAAAGGGACCTTGTAGCAATAATATATGCCACATAGACCTTCAAAGGGCATAAAGCAAGTTACACACTCTAGTGTGTCAGGTTTAATGAACTTGAGACACTGGTGTGTGTAATTCGATTCATAGAACTTAATTTGTTTATGCTCATAGCTCACTGCAGTTAGTTTTTTCCTTACAAGAGAGATGATGTCCACATACTCAACATCGTCATCATCTGGGTCTCATGCTCCCAAGATCAGGATAACTAAGTGTGGCCGAGGAGTATCAAAAAGGCCAGAGGGCCGAATGACTATCAAAGTGGTTTCTTTGGATGAGGTCCCTCTACAACCAAAGAAAGCAACGGTAGAATTTCGGACTACCTACGGGATAATTGGAAGGCAACAAGTCCCCATCACCATAGCAAGCTGAAAAGATTTGGCAAAGGATTAGAAAAATCAGCTATGGTAGCTCGGTACCCAGTCCCCCTCAACGTCGGAGTAGCTGCGCATCCATGCCAATTACTGAACATAGCGACGCCCACTTATGTATCAGTGACATCCAGGTAATGTACCTCTTTAGAATGCTACATAAATAGATCTACCTGGAGGACACTTTAGCTCATCGTTTAGCATTATGTAAGAGCCCACGCCTTACATCCTTAGAGTCAGGCTTGTTGGCTCCATTTCCATTGACGCTGGGCGGGGGATGGCGTATCCATGGCTGTCAGGGACGCTGGTGCACGATGCCCAACTAGAGACCGGTTTCGTGAAGGTTTAGGTGGACATGAGTAATGATGTTTTTAGGACCATCCCTCTTAAGAAGCTCCCAAACAAAGAGATTACGACATAGGGGATGCCATCCACACATTCATCTAGTGGCTCAAGAGCGACATCGCCCTCGACTCGTCCATGCTGTGATCTCTACATGCAGTGGCCCAAGAGGGACATTGCCTTGGACCTGTCACATTGGCTCCCGTAGCTCCACCTCCAACTCCAGTTCTGAAGCCTGTTGCATTGTCTCCCATGGAGACAGCACCAAAAATATATCATAAGCGAGGCGCTAAGACCCAACCGAAGAAGATTAAGGCGCCTCCCGAGCAATGAAAGTTCATTCTCGAAGTGTTGTTAGTCCTTGAGTCACAATTACCTAGGCTTGGACTGGTTTGCAATACATTGCATGCCTGGTACATGTAGAGGTCCAACATGAAGCCAAACCGGCACAATAGATTCATTGTGAGATACACGGAAGCACATTTCCTTCATGACTTGGGCTACTTCATCATGATCTTCGAAGATTTATTCTTACTATTCAACCTCGACAAGCTCAATGTCTCACTTCTACAATGTTGGACACTGTAAGTGTACTGTACAATGAAGTTTTGCATTCATGTCATACTGATAAATGTCATTACTCTTTGCTTATGTATAAATACATGATCCAACAAGTCCGGCAACGGCGAAAACCGGTGGGTTTCCTCAACCCACACTTGGTCTCTGAGCAATCCATCAACGATAATGCATCATTTGTCCAAGATTACGTAACGAGCGGATTGATTGCTCATAATGACAAGGAGTACATCATGGTACCCTTCAACCAAGGGTAAGTGCTTCACTAGTTACCACATAAGTTTCATTTGTACTTTATATGCAACATGAACTTAGGATTAATCACCATGGCGACACACATGACTAGGTCTCACTAAATTCTAATTGTGATTGTACCAATGTTAAGCAAGATAATATACCTTAATTCCCTACTTAGGAGTAAGCAATAGTGTGTAGACTTCGACGAAAGTGCATTTAATCCTCCATATATAACTCTATTGTAATATTTCCTTCATTTGCAATGGCTGAGGCTAACTTTGTTGGAATTACGTAGGTCGTTTACCACTTATGTTGCCCACGGAGGGAGACACAAAGAATCCAGCAACAGACTGTGACATAGGACACGATTTTCAGTACCCGCTACAACACAATGATCCTATATCACACTTTGTTATAATGCCTCTAGAATTGACAATACCTATATATGTAATTCTATTTTCGCGGTGCCATCATCAGCTACAGGGCAACGTATGTGGATTCTACGTTTGTCACCATATGAAGAAAATCATGGATACTAAGACAAATGATCCAGAGGTTTGTCAACCTTCCAATAATTATTATTTTCAGATTATATATATGTATATATACACACACATGCTAATTAATGACTTAACATTGCTCCTAGCAATAGTGTGTAGACTTCGACGAAAGTGCATTTGATCTTGACAAACTCATTGAAATTTGAGGAAACCTTTCCCAATTCTTGCTAGCAGAGGTCATAAACAAGATTGGAGAGTTTCACCCCTGCAATGATGATTAGATGTTGAAACATTGGATTTAATTGCAATCACTCAATTGTGCTTAATCAAACAATTCATTTAATTTAATTCAATTGTGAGATCTGTGTAATGATATCACGCTATATATGTGATCTGCTTGTGTTGTTTCATTCATGTGTGTGATTTATGTAATGATTGTCTTGTGCTATATATATGTGATGTTGCTTTCTTTTAGAGGGTATGGCTAGCATATCCTAAGACTAGCCGAAAAATTGCAAACAACATCGTTGTTGAAATAGCTATCACAGATGGTTCGGTGTTTGAAACCATCTGTGGTATATATCCTAGTTGATTTCAAACACCGAACTGTTTATGATATGTACCATATTACAGACGATTAACAACAAAAACCATCTGTGATATCACAGACGGTTTTTTGTATTAACCGTCTGTGATAGTTGAATATCACAGACGATTTTTCTGAAAAACTGTTTATGTTGTAAGTTATCATAGACAGTGTAGGAGCCGTCTATGATATCCAGCTATTATCACTAAACATAAATGCAGACGATTCAGAAACCGTCTGTAATAACGGTTTTGAATCGTTTGTGATAACACTATCTGTAGTAGTGCAAGTATTGGGATTTTCCTTCTAATTAACCCAAACATCTATTGCTTCTAGTTATACTTGGGCTCAACAACAAAATCTTAAGTCCCCTTCCATTCGTAAACACTTATTCAAGGGCATAATTGAATGTCACTTGTAACTTCGTGTACATATAGCATATCACGTGATTGAATCTGTGTATGTATAGCATTTTTCTTTGAAAATACAATATGTCATCCACGCTTAGGGCTATAAAAATTTCGAGACTTACAAGCTACTCGTGCTCCAAACGAGCTCGCCTACACCCATAAGTCTCTCTTTCATATTTGTTCCTATTAAGATAAGCATGCTATTATATTATGAGTTGTGATAATTTTTTTATTCTCACTTGTTGAATATTGCTGCATGTTAACTCTTATCGAGATTCCTCAATCCGAGTTTGAGCTTGAAATTTTCTTATTGTTGAAAATTGGTACATATTGAATTGTTGATTATTACCGAGCTTACTCAAGCTGAGCTCGAGACTACTAGAGCTTGGGCAAAGCCGAGCTTGAGCCTAGGTTTAGATTTGGACCCCAACTTAGGCTCACTCGAGATCCACTCGAGCTTCTATCGAGCTCGAGCTTGGAAGGCTAGGCTCACTCGAGCTCGACTCATTTATAGCCCTACCCACATCCCACAAAAGCAGCCCACCTATTTGGCTTCCTCAAATAGATCTAGCCTCCATTGCTATCCTCTTCTTTCTCCAACCTCCACCTCTTGTTTTGTTTCTCTTAACATCCATAGCAAATCACATGCCTTAGCCTATCATGCCCAAAGAAATCGAAGAGGAAGAGAGAGGGGGATAACTCAAGAAATTCTCTTTCTTCTCCTCCTTGTGCGAATTTAGCCAGATCTAGGCCTCTCCAACGATATTCCCACTAAATCCTGAAGCATTTAGGTTCCTAAAAATTATTTTGACAATTAACAATGATCTTGTTTAAGGGACTAATGTGTTTGTTGAGATGATTAAAATGTTTAGTCCTAGATTTGCAAAGATGTCATGGTGAAGAATAGAGAAGCATGCAAGATGGCTATGGTTTGATTTGGCTCAAGGCAAAGGTATAAAAATAAGCTAAGGACCTCTTTTTAGATTTTACCGGTCTTGGAGTTTATTGAATTAAGACTGGATTGATATGCTAGATGCCGTACTAATAAGAAAGTTTATTAGCTAGTAGCTTGACAATGTTTTTATGTCATATAGCTCAATCTTGTGCATGCTCGCATTTGAAATTGCATTGTAGCCCTCTCTGCCCTATTTTTCCTAAAACAAGTACGACCACTGTTGTAACGCATGGTAGTACCGCTACATCGGTACAACTAGGTTTTACATGCCAATACCGTTTTCCAAAGAGGTGCTGTTTTGGAGTTCTTCAACGTGGTACTACCGCAGTCCTTCGGTATTACCACAATGGTATGACCGTGGTGTGAGCTCGATACTACCGCACCTATAGTATGCCCGCATTTGTGTTGGCGGTAGCTATTTTCTAGAGAGACACTTGTTGGGTGTTTTTCTCCCCTTTGTAAAATGGTACTACTCCAGCATAAAAGTGGTACTATCGCTCCCAATGGTACAACCGGTGCATGTGAGTGCGGTATGACCAAAGTTTGGTTTAACGGCTAATTTCAATGCATTTAATGATCAGTAAATGGCCATTGAATAGTGGGTCTGCTACTACTAGCCACTACATGGCAATACTAACACTCAACCCAATTTTTGGGGATTTCATCCCTAACGGGTACCCTGGTTAGTGGAGATTATAAATACCTCTCCTCCTACAGCAAAAGCATTCTTTTAGACCTTCATTGAATACCCTTGAGACCTTGCATTGTTCTCTTCAATTCTAAAATATTTAGTTCATCTTTTGTATTATTGAGAGCATTCAAATGCATTGCATCAATTGTTTGAGCTTTGTAGCACTTAAGGACCTTCAAGCAAGCGTCATCAGGTTGTTACTCTTGGAGTTTGCCAACATTTAAATGGCTTGGAGGCAGTTGATTTGGTGATCTCTTTAAGAAGATTTTGAAGAGGTCTGGTTGGTTTGTGAAAGTTGAGATCACTATCCGGAGTGGAGAAGAGCTAACTTAGTGAATTGAGGAAATGTTCAATTGCACACAGATTGGTCTCTTTAAGAAGATTTTGAAGAGGTTTGGTTGGTTTGTGAAAGTTGAGATCACTACTCGAAGCGGAGAAGAGCTAACTTAGTGAATTGAGGAAATGTTCAATTGCGCACAGAGCCAACTTGATTTGTTCATGCTCCCTCAATGTAGATTAGGGGAGACCAACAAGTCTCCGAGTCCATAGGAAAAAGTGTCATGTGTTCAGCAAGTGGTTTACTCTCTTACACCTTATTTTATGTATTTACTTTTCTAGTGATTAATTACTTGTCTATTTAGGATTGTATCTTGTTTAAACCTAGTTTATTGGTGCACATAGAAAGGCTACATCATTTAGGCCTTAGTTGTGAAAATCATTTTTAACGTACGTTTCTGCATAAAAACTTAGTTTAGCCAAAGAAAATTTAAAAATCTTCTATTCACCTCCTCTAGTCAGTTATCCTTGATCATACAGATCCAACTATGTGGTGACAGATGGGGAGGAAGCTCAGGCGGTGAGGTGCGAGCTTTGTGGTGAGCGGTGTGGTGGGACACGGTCGAGAAGGCGACAAATTGTGCGGGAGGCGAAGGTGTGCGCGCAGGCGAGAAGGCGACGATGCTAGAGGGGAAGGAGACGTGGGGATAGCACTGCCGGTGTGCAGTGATGGAGATGGTGCAGGTGGGCACGGGCCTCACGCGTGTTGTGGTCCTCGTCGCTGCCGACGTGGCCGTTGATGTTCTCTGCAACGGCGACCTCTCTGAGATCCTCAACAAGTTCCAGCCTTCTAGGTGCGTCGTGCATGGAGTGGAGCTATCGGAGTTTAACCCACGGCCCATTCTTTCTTAATGGCCTATCTGTGGCCCAACTAAATATCTTCCACTCATCGGAGATGGAACATACGTTGATTTAATGGCGACGTGGATGAATGAGGAAGCGAGAATGCACCCATCTATAATATATACAAGAACTAGCAAATTTACCAAAGACAATTATGTAGTTAGATATTATGATACAATTATTTTTTGGTATACAATTCTGTTGTCTATAATTAAAATACAATTGTATTAGCTATATAACTCTAATATACATATGTAATTAATCTGAATCATTATAATCTAACCCCATCAAAATAAGTGGTGGGGACGTTTTTTCTTTTCTCGATTAATATGAGAATTTCTAGAATGTTTTGTTTTTAAGATTATTGTGAAATTTTTATGCTCTCAAAATGAAGGAGGATTTTTATCTCACTAGTTATTTTTATTTATGTGGATATGTGGCATGAATTAATAACCTGCTGATTGATGTGGCGCCAAGCCTAATCTAATTCTCCGTCATTTCCCTTCCCTGTTTCATTGACCGATGGTTGACAGCACAGGGAAGATTCAACAACCATGTGTTTTTTCTCTTTGGTTTTTCCCCCTTGATTGACTACGGCATGATTTGAACCTAAGGCACCAGCACCCATCTAGGCCACCAGCAAGAACAGAGCTCTTAATTAGTGACATGTTTGATTAATAAGGCATGACTCAAACATATAATGTCACAAAAATTTATAGAAATTACACAGGAAGGAACACAGATCCTTCGAAAACTCCTTTCCAGATCCTCCAATTAATCCAAACAAGCCCTCAGTACGTACGTAGTTTAATCACCCGGTTGTTAGCTGTGACCGTGCGCTCCTGATTAAGGGTCCAAATGCCGGTCTATCGACATGGATATATACATATAGTTAGGGTCTATTTTTTTGACTGAAACTTATGGTTTTTGGCTATGATTTGTGACTTTTAAGCTGTTCGTGCGAGAAATTACAGAGTAACAGAAACTCATGTATGATTTTTGTCGATATAAATGAAGTTGGTACAGTATATATTGTAATTAACTAGGAGATCTTATCTTAAAAAGATATTTTATTTAAAAACTAGTTATTATAAAAAAAATTAAAAATAAAAACTAAAAACTGAAAAGAACATGACTTTTATCTGCACCACGTGCAAGTCTGTACGGCTGATAGAGAAGTGACCAAGTCGTACAGGCGCTAACTAAAAAGTATGTCCGTTAATGTCGCCCGTGGAACGGATGTCTCACCAACAAACTAAACAATACTGCTCCGAGCTGATCATCAGCCAGTCCCTGCAAAGACAAAACAAAACAGTACTAAGTACATGTAGTGGCAGTAGTACTGCATGACACAGAAATTTATAACAAATTGTTAGTGGGGATTAGTTGAAGGACATCTCTAAACATGATCGATGAGCCTGGCTGGCCTTTTGGTTGTCGCTGCAGCAGCCTTCTGCCTGATTAGTTAGTAGTAGTTGCCTGCTGTACATGTCCAGAGCATAATGAATTAAGCTTTGGCATTTGCCAGTCTTTGGTCTTAGCAATAGGTGAGATTTCGGATTATGATTTTAATTTTTAACTTATGATTTTTAAATTTTTACTATTTATGAGAAATAGTACATAAAAAAATAGTCGCATGTAATTTTGGTGGTATAGCTAAATTTGATATAGTATATGCTACAATCTACTGTAGACTCCACCTTAAAAATACACCATTTAAAAGTTATTATAGCAACCGAAGCCAAAGCCTAAGTCCAACCGAAGGCAGCCGGCCAATGTCTTGGTATGACTATACCTGTTCTTTTTGTTTTTTTATAGCTTTTGACTTTGGCTTTCTAGAAGTTTGAAATAAACGAAACGGTTTCACCAAGTGGCTTCTTGAAACCGTTTCTTCAAATATCTTTTCGAGTCTAAAACTATATGTGTCGTCTATATCTATGTCTCCATCGACCATTGCCGTATTAAAAAACATAGATAAAAACCATCAACTGCAGTCTAAAAGAACATACTCTATATATTAACCCTTTTGCATTGTATATAGGCATCCATGCATGTATATGTTGTACTCACTACTACGAAAAAGGTCATTCTGAGACGGTTGAAAATGTCATCACGAGCGGTTTTGTGAACCGTGCGTATTTATGGTCGATGATAATCGAAGTTATCACGAGCGGTTTTGAACCGCTCAGTGATTATGAGATATCACGAGCGGTTTTACTTAAAACCGCTCGTGATATTCGTTCCTCCTAAATCAAAATCTATTTTTGTTTATTGGCTAGCCTCGGAAATGCTAGCCATGCCCTCTGTAACAAGCGAGATAATCACGGACAAAAACATACAATTCACACATCTCATTTCCTTTCGATACATTTCAACGACATAAAACATCCAATTGACATTGCACTTCATTTCACAAACATAAAGCATGCATCAATTTCGCAAATCAATTAATTGAATTGAAATGAAATATCTATTAACAAATGCACATTACAAAAGATCTACACCGCATTTGCACTTAGTGATAAGACCAATAAGAAACCATGGTGCGCGGTGGAACCGTCCTCCTGGCTTTATGACTTGAGTCAGCAAAAAGTACGTCAACTCTCCTCGAATCCCTCCAAAATCAGACGGTTTCAATGCAGTTGACGGATGTACGCAGCCTGTCGATAGAAAAATCAATGTGCGTATATATGTAACGTGATAAGTATAAAGTAATTATGGGAAGAGTGATAAACCTTGCGATTGGTGAGCCTCGAGGAATCGAGGAGTAGTTCCATATATTGGCAAACGTAGTATCCACATGTGTTGCCCGGCTGCTGCGATGGCACTTTGCAAAAATGGAATGTGTTAGTTCAAGAGGCATTAGTACCAAGCTGTTGCATAGGATTAATTAATGTGAAATGGTGAATACCTTAAAATCTCGAACATGTGTCGGGGCCTTTGGCCCACGCTGAGTCACCTCCTTTTCAATGTACATCGCGAACGCCCTACGTAATTCAAAAAGTTAACCTTAGTCATTTGGAAGGAAAGAAAGAGTACAATGTATATATGTATGGGGAATATGTGCTTACCTATCGATTACTTGGTGACAAGCGTGAAGTCCATTTGATTTTTACTTAGGGAATCAAGGTAATATACCTTGTTCCATTTTGGTACAATTACTATTAAAATCAATGAAAGTTCGATGGAAGAGTATAAGTACATATTCCTTATTATGCAACCAAGCAGATCTGATGCAATGTACCTCTCGACGAGGGTGTATCCGATCGATGGTATCCTGGCGACCAAGTGTGGGTCCAAGAAACCAGTGATGAGTTGGATAATCTAGCTCTAGTCAGCATGTGTCTATATATATACACACGAAAGCAACAAATTAGATATGACATTTATCGGTATGGCGTTAACGGAGATGTGATTGTACACACTTACAAATACGTCGGCATCGAATGATTGAGGCGTCAAGAGCGTTGGCGTGAACAGATCGAATAAATCCTCAAAGGCGACCACGAACATACACTCTTGAAGACGTGGTATAAATCATCCGACGTGAATTTGTGATGATACTTGAAGTCCGTTCATCCTCTAGCTTATTGGATCGCTGCACATACCACGTGTGCAATTGCATGCAACTATATGGTAGCTTTGGAGGTCTTTTGCTCGAGCTACGGCTGCCAAGCCGCAATTTGCGGGCCAAAGGTAGGTACGGTATATCATCATTGGTCTTTTTGCTTTGCCCTTGCCGCCTTGCGCCTCGGCTATAGGTCGACTTCACGGCATCGACTTTGAAGGTAGCAGCGGTGCAAGTTGCTCTGGCGAGAATAGGACCCGTGGAGATAGCACCGGTGCGAGATCCGGTGGTGGAACCGACCGGTCTTGTATTGGACATAGCACCGGTGCATGTTGCTCTGGCGAGTATGACCGTGGAGATAGCACCGGTGCGATATCCGGTGGTGGAACCGATCGGTCTTGTAATGGAGATGGCAGCGGTGCATGTTGCTCGTCCGCCACCGTGAAGAAGCCTCGAGGAGATGTCGCTTTTGGGCCACCGGATGAATGTTCCAATGGCGACCTAGAGTCACGATCTCGTCGTTGGGGGCTTGATGGCGGGACCACCTCAAAATTGACATGCACACCATCCACATTAACTTTTGCGAAGCCTGGCGCTAAAACTTGACCGTGCACCATGGCCCCGATACCAGACAAATATGCCTGGCCCCAAGCAACGTATAAGGGAATAGAGCCATATCTCACTTGGAGCCTGCATTTCGTAGGCTCCTACATAACAATACAAAATTAGCTACTCGAATAGGCCTATCAATGGAGCAAGCATTCGAGAGGTAATAATTATTATCAGGATGTCGTCCACAGGAAATTTGGCCGGGATTGCGTCGGATTGGGCGCGCACTACTCGGACGGTTGTGCGGGCTAGCTAGCACAGAGCGCGGTAGCGACCTGCGACTTCTGTTTGTTTCCGCACCTCATCTCTGATTACACCCGCCAGCTCACCCATTAGCTCCTCTCTAAGAGATTCCTTGATCTCTTCTTGTAGCTGTGCGTCACGCTCGGCTTTGTTTCTCTTCCTACGCCGATACATTCCGGAGTCATCTTGGAAACCATGTTTCCAAGGAACGTAAAGCCCAAGGCCTCTCGTACGACCCGGGTGCTCCTTGTTTCCCAGGGCCACGGAGAGCATATCATTCTCCCTTGTTCCCTGGAATGATCCTAGGGTAGATTCAAAACTCGGCTCTTCTGCAAGAGCACAAAATGTCATTTCAATTAAATGCGAAGTTGTGGAGTAATTACAAGCTACGTAGTTCTATCGATATCTTACCAGGCGCTGGGACACTTGCTGGTCTGCAAGGTTTCGAAAGGAGACATCCCCCGATGTCGTTTTAGATGACCTTGCTCTAATCCAATTTCGAGCGCGCCATCCGGATATTGGAAAACGGCGGGTGATGTCTGTGCATTTGCCAAGTCATCCTCCTTCCTCCATCATGCGGGTTTTACCCGCATACCCAGTGTGCCAAGTCCGTGGGGGTGTGTGTTTTTGGCCTGGAGGGCCTTGTGCGCCGTACTTGTACTTTTGAAATCTTCGGACGTCTTCATCGCCTTGAAGTCTTCCCATTGTGGTTCCAGGAATGGGTATTTATGAAAAGGTGTTTCGTTCGTCTCACGTATTTCGACAAGCGTGCTCTTGAAGTTCTTCCATGCTTTGCACGCTAGCTAGGTTTTGTTGTTGCACAGTGTATAGGTGTTCTTACGGGAACTCGAGCGATGCCAAAATTTCGGTCCACGACCACGTTTCCGAGTGTCAGGCACGTTCTTCCATGAATTGTATGTGATCTCAATTCGTTCTCGTGCAACTATTTCGACCGTGCTTCGGAATGCGTTTACCGCTTTTTAAGGAAGGATAGGAACCCCAGATGCGTTTACCGCTGTGATGGTCTGTCGGCCCTCAGGCTTCTTCGATAGCCCTCTTCCTTGGGCCTTGATGTTGGAGCGGACGCCTCCGGCGATGATGTTGAAGAATGCGCGGGTGACATGTTGCTCATTTTGTGGGTCTATTAGGATAAGATGAGAAAGTGTCATACCATAAGATAAGAAAATGCAATATCCATCTATTTCGCTCAATATTGGCGATTACAATACATATATGTGTATATACATACATATAAATATTTCTACCTACATATATACATATATAATGTAAAAGGCATGTATCAATTAAGACTAGCAACAAGCTCAAGTTTTAATTGATTAATTTGTCCTCTCAAATTGTAGGGTTGCACAAGATTAATCTTGGCTGTCCCGCTACTAAATCATATACTCTTCCTTGATTGGTCATGCCAAATAATGAATTCAGTATTTTGAGCTCTAGATACAAACTCTACAATCTCAAGATCAAGATATATTCAGCATGCATATATTCAGATAGCAGTATTCATACAGATCAAGACCATACAAGTTAACTTTGCCCAATAATTCAGTCTTTTAACTTGTCAAGATTAAATCCTAACATATCAATTTAATAACATGCTATAACCTGAAAACTGCATGAACCGACAGCTATTAGAGCTCAAAGACCGAATGAACCAATATCGTGATATGAATTTATCATCATCGAGCAGCAATAAATCCCACAGCAATCTCGGTATATGGAAGTAAGCAACTAACGGTATGCATATACATGATGATAAGCAACTAACGATAAGCATATACATGACAAGAAGCAACTAACGATAAGCATATACATGACGATAAGCAACTAACGGCAAGCATATACATAACGATAAGCAACTAACAAAGAAGCATATACTAACAAAGATCAAGCATCAACCTAAACCCTAACAGTAAGCATGAAGCTCGGGAGGGTTTTGATGACCTTAGGTTTTGGTGGCGGAGGAGGAGGCGGCGGCGACGGAGGAGGAGGAGGCGGCGATGGAGGAGGAGGAGGCGGCGACGCAGGAGGAGGCGGCGGCGACAGAGGAGTAGGAGGAGGAGGCGGCGGCGACGGAGGAGGAGGAGGCGACGGGCTCGGGGAGGCGGCGACGGAGGAGGAGGCTACGGCGACGTCTTCGTTCGGGGAGGCGGCCGGCGAGGGCTCGGGGAGGCGGCGGCGGCGACAGGCTCGGGGTTTAGATCTAGATCGCATAACTACAGTGCACACGGAAAACCCTAGCGAGAGGGTATATATAGGGAGGTTATCACAGACGGTTCTAAACTTAGAACCGTCTGTGACATCATATCACGAGCGGTTCTAAGTTTAGAACCGTCTATGATAAGCCTTTGCCGATCGTTGTTATTAAGACAACACCAATAACTACACAGCTGCATTCATATCAACAACCAAACAGCTGCATTCATATACAACACCAACCAGCTCTATACATAAATGCATACCAATTCACATGTACATCACACATATACATCACATATACATAAATGCCAATACACATTTACATTTTCACATATACATTTTGTCACACATTTTAACATATACCTCTCAAAATTGACTACATCACACATTTTCACATATACATCTCAAAATTGACTACATCACACATTTTCACATATACATCTCAAAATTGTCACACATTTTCACATATACATTCTTATTGTACTTGCTTATTTCCTTTAAAAATTAGCCCTTCATCATGATCAATGCGCGTAACTAGTTTCACACGTTGTTCATCGTCGACCATATGCCATTTCCAAAAGGAGGTAACTCGTCAAATTGATTGTATTCCTTCTCGTCCACTACATTCTCCACTCCGATAATTCTCCTTTTCCATGAAGAACTACATGGCGTTTCTTATTTGCCGGTCGATTACATAAAAACTTGAACAACTTGATTGGCGAGTACGAATGGTTCGTCTTTGTACCCGACAGTTGGAGGTCCACGGTCGTGACACCGTATTTGTCAACCTTCACTGTGGAGATGCACCCAACGGCAATAAATAAGGGATCTTGAAAACCACATAGTCGAGCTCCCAAATCTCTTCTATGAAGCTATAGTACGAGTTTCTCGACCCATCGGTATCGAATGCATCTATGCGGTCTCCATTGTTTTGGTTAGTGCTCTTGACATCCACGAGATGCGTATAGAATGTGTACCCATTTATGTCATATCTTTGCCATATCATAACTGTAAATGTCGGCCCTTTGCCAACCATGTCAGCGTCTCACTCGGCGACCTCCTAGCGATTTGCTCCTTCAACCATTGGTTGAACCGACGGTTGTGTTGCCTCATGATCCAAACATCCGCCGCTCGGATTACATTGCGAAGCACATCCTTGTGTTGGTCCACATAAGGCGTCACTTGGTCATGTGTTGCAACACCGTGAAATGGGCTTGAGTATACGTGTCCATATCCGGAGTGTTGCTTTTCTTCCGATAGTTCGAGACCCTTCACCTCCCCTCATGACGAGATTGAGGACACCTATCGGTTGAATCTGAGCCATATAATCGACACAAAATTCAATAACCTCTTCGCTTGCATAACCTTCGACAATGCTGCTCTCGTGAGAACGATTCCGTACGTAGGACTTGAGAATTCCATGAACCTCTCAAATGGGTACATGCTACGTAGGAATACGGGCCCGCACATTTTTATCTCCACACAACGTGAACAATGAGATGGACCATGATATCGAAAAACGAAGGAGAGAAATACATTTCAAGGTGTCATAGAGTCATCACCACCTCGTCCTGCAGAGCATCTAGTCCTTCAGGATCGATGACCTTCTGAGCAATTGTGTTAAAGAAATAACATAGCCTCATGATTGTCTCTCGGACTTTGATCGGCAAAATATTTCTAATTGCAATAGGGAGCATCTGTGTCATCAGCACATAACAATCATGAGACTTCATGCCATTTAACTTCAAATCTTGCATCGAAACAAGTTTCTTCACATTGCCGGAGTAACCAGACGGAACTTTGACACCTTGCAAGCACTGGCACAGTTCTGTTTTCTTAGCCTTGGACAGAGTGTAACACGCAGGGGGAAGGTATGTTCGTCCATTATCAGTGCGTGTCGGTGCTAACTCAGGCCTGATGTCCATGTCAGCCAAGTCAAGCCGTGCGTTGACGCCGTCCTTTATTTTATCACGGATGTTCAGTAAGAGACCAATCAAACTGTCGCATACATTATTTTCTACGTGCATGACGTCGATGCAGTGTCGAACATTTAGGTACTCCTAATAAGGTAAGTCCCAAGATATTGATCTCTTCTTCCAGGTGTTCTTCTCATGAGCCCTCAATTTACGTCCCTTTACGAGGACAACATCTAAATCCTTAACCATATCATAAACCTCGTGTCCCCTTAAATGCCTTGGAGCTGAACCGTCTTCCTTCTCTCCGTCAAATTGTTTCTTCATTTTGCGGTATGGGTGAGCCCTCCGAAGGAACCGGCGGTGACGCATGTAGACGGTTTTGCGTGAGTGTCTCAGCCACACACTCTCGGTACCATCTAAACAGTGAGTACAAGCTTTGGCACCTTTTGTACTATGGTCCGATAGGTTACCAATGGCAGGATAATCATTTATGGTGCAGAACAATAAGGAGCGCAGAGTGAAGTTCTCACGTTTGTATGCATCCCATACCTATACCCCTTCGTTCCACAGTACTTTTATATCTTCCACCAACGGTGCTAGGAACACATCGATATCATTCCCAGATTGTTTTGGCCCTTGGATAAGTATCACAGCAAAATGTACTTTCGCTTCATACACAACCAAGGAGGAAGGTTATAGATGCAGAGAGTCACGGGCCATGTGCTATGTCGGCTGCTCATGCTACTGAAAGGATTCATTCCATCTGTACTCAGTCCAAACCTTATATTCCGTGGTTCTGCACCGAACTCTGCAAAACTTCTATCGATATTTCTCCACTGCGCGGAATCAGAAGGTGTCTTAGCATTCCATCCTTCTTGCGCTCCTCCGAGTGCCAATGCAGCAGTTTTGCGTCCTTTGGATTTGCAAAAAACCTTTTCAAACGGGGAATTATAGGAAAATACCATGCCACCTTAGCAGGAGGTCCTTTCTTCGCCTCTGTTCTCTCGCCATCATCTGATTGATTGTTACGTTTGTATCGGGATGCATTGCACACCGGACATACATGCATGTTTGCATACTCTTTACGGTAGAGGATACAGTCGTTCGGGCATTCATGTATTCTTTCTACTTCCATTCCCAACAGGTAAAGAACCTTCTTGGCTTTATACGTGGTTTTAGGCAACTCATTTCCCTCCGGAAGTATGTCCGCTAAAAGACCTAGCAACGCCGTGAAACTCTTGTCGGACCAACCGTTGCTTGCCTTCAATTTCAACAGTTCAAGCACGGTCGACAACCTCGTGTACTTGCAGCCCGTGTACAAAGGTTTCTCCGAGTCCTCCATCAAGCTGCGGAATTTAACATACTCTCTCTCATTATAGTTCTCTTCTACATCGCAAAGCATCCGATCCAGTTATCATCGTGCAACTTATCCGAATCGAACCACAATCGACATCACCGTGGCATGTCATTCACTTCACCGGCGATGTCATCCGGCGGCATATCATTCACTTCACCGGCGATGTCATCCGGCAGCATATGATCATTCACTTCGCCATGACTGGTCCAACACGTATAATCCTTTTTGAAACCCCTCCGAATCAAGTGCGCTTCAATTTGCCCTCGGTTCTTAAACATCTTCAAGTTCTCCCAATCAGTGCATGGACAGCACATATATTCCACCCTCTTATTCAACATATCCTCCTCGACGGCTCTTATAAAAGCAGACACGCCATTAATGTACTCTTCATTCACACGGCTCGCGGCATACATCCAGCTTCGGTCCTACGTTATGTACATATATAACAACTTAGTACTAAAATCTAGATTAACTAATTATAATTACTACATATATACTGGTCACATTTATTATATTGAGACTTAATTTGCTAGCTCAATTCATATTATAAACACAATAGCTATTATATAACCAATAATTTTGCAAATTAACCATCTTCAATAACACTCATGGATTACTTAGACCTAAATTGTAATGCAATTAAAGAAAAAAAAATAAATTTCACTACTAACCATATCTAGAGCAACCAGGAAAGTCTGAATCTTCAAAGCTCAATCTTTGCCTCTTCCCACCAAATTAACTGGCCTGAAATCGCCTAACTTCCTCCCGAGTGAAAAAGTGCGCAGCAGTGGCTAGATCTGGATCGAAATGAAGACAGACACTTGTTGGGTGTTTTTCTCCCCTTTGTAAAATGGTACTACTCCAGCATAAAAGTGGTACTATCGCTCCCAATGGTACAACCGGTGCATGTGAGTGCGGTATGACCAAAGTTTGGTTTAACGGCTAATTTCAATGCATTTAATGATCAGTAAATGGCCATTGAATAGTGGGTCTGCTACTACTAGCCACTACATGGCAATACTAACACTCAACCCAATTTTTGGGGATTTCATCCCTAACGGGTACCCTGGTTAGTGGAGATTATAAATACCTCTCCTCCTACAGCAAAAGCATTCTTTTAGACCTTCATTGAATACCCTTGAGACCTTGCATTGTTCTCTTCAATTCTAAAATATTTAGTTCATCTTTTGTATTATTGAGAGCATTCAAATGCATTGCATCAATTGTTTGAGCTTTGTAGCACTTAAGGACCTTCAAGCAAGCGTCATCAGGTTGTTACTCTTGGAGTTTGCCAACATTTAAATGGCTTGGAGGCGATTGATTTGGTGATCTCTTTAAGAAGATTTTGAAGAGGTCTGTTGGTTTGTGAAAGTTGAGATCACTATCCGAGTGGAGAAGAGCTAACTTAGTGAATTGAGGAAATGTTCAATTGCACACAGTTGGTCTCTTTAAGAAGATTTTGAAGAGGTTTGGTTGGTTTGTGAAAGTTGAGATCACTACTCGAAGCGGAGAAGAGCTAACTTAGTGAATTGAGGAAATGTTCAATTGCGCACAGAGCCAACTTGATTTGTTCATGCTCCCTCAATGTAGATTAGGGGAGACCAACAAGTCTCCGAGTCCATAGGAAAAAGTGTCATGTGTTCAGCAAGTGGTTTACTCTCTTACACCTTATTTTATGTATTTACTTTTCTAGTGATTAATTACTTGTCTATTTAGGATTGTATCTTGTTTAAACCTAGTTTATTGGTGCACATAGAAAGGCTACATCATTTAGGCCTTAGTTGTGAAAATCATTTTTAACGTACGTTTCTGCATAAAAACTTAGTTTAGCCAAAGAAAATTTAAAAATCTTCTATTCACCTCCTCTAGTCAGTTATCCTTGATCATACAGATCCAACTATGTGGTGACAGCATGGGGAGAGGAAGCCTGGGCGGTGAGGTGCGAGCCTGTGGTGAGCGGTGTGGTGGGACACGGTCAGAGAAGGGCGACAAATTGTGCGGGGGAGGCGAAGGTGTGCCGCAGGGGGCAGAGAAGGCGACGATGCTAGAGGGGAAGGAGACGTGGGGATAGCACTGCCGGTGTGCAGTGATGGAGATGGTGCAGGTGGGCACGGGCCTCACGCGTGTTGTGGTCCTCGTCGCTGCCGACGTGGCCGTTGATGTTCTCTGCAACGGCGACCTCTCTGAGATCCTCAACAAGTTCCAGCCTTCTAGGTGCGTCGTGCATGGAGTGGAGCTATCTGGAGTTTAACCCACGGCCCATTCTTTCTTAATGGCCTATCTGTGGCCCAACTAAATATCTTCCACTCATCTGGAGATGGAACATACGTTGATTTAATGGCGACGTGGATGAATGAGGAAGCTGAGAATGCACCCATCTATAATATATACAAGAACTAGCAAATTTACCAGCACAATTATGTAGTTAGATATTATGATACAATTATTTTTTGGTATACAATTCTGTTGTCTATAATTAAAATACAATTGTATTAGCTATATAACTCTAATATACATATGTAATTAATCTGAATCATTATAATCTAACCCCATCAAAATAAGTGGTGGGGACGTTTTTTCTTTTCTCGATTAATATGAGAATTTCTAGAATGTTTTGTTTTTAAGATTATTGTGAAATTTTTATGCTCTCAAAATGAAGGAGGATTTTTATCTCACTAGTTATTTTTATTTATGTGGATATGTGGCATGAATTAATAACCTGCTGATTGATGTGGCGCCAAGCCTAATCTAATTCTCCGTCATTTCCCTTCCCTGTTTCATTGACCGATGGTTGACAGCACAGGGAAGATTCAACAACCATGTGTTTTTTCTCTTTGGTTTTTCCCCCTTGATTGACTACGGCATGATTTGAACCTAAGGCACCAGCACCCATCTAGGCCACCAGCAAGAACAGAGCTCTTAATTAGTGACATGTTTGATTAATAAGGCATGACTCAAACATATAATGTCACAAAAATTTATAGAAATTACACAGGAAGGAACACAGATCCTTCGAAAACTCCTTTCCAGATCCTCCAATTAATCCAAACAAGCCCTCGATGCGTCGTAGTTTAATCACCCGGTTGTTAGCTGTGACCGTGCGCTCCTGATTAAGGGTCCAAATGCCGGTCTATCGACATGGATATATACATATAGTTAGGGTCTATTTTTTTGACTGAAACTTATGGTTTTTGGCTATGATTTGTGACTTTTAAGCTGTTCGTGCGAGAAATTACAGAGTAATAGAAACTCATGTATGATTTTTGTCGATATAAATGAAGTTGGTACAGTATATATTGTAATTAACTAGGAGATCTTATCTTAAAAAGATATTTTATTTAAAAACTAGTTATTATAAAAAAAATTTAAAATAAAAACTAAAAACTGAAAAGAACATGCCTTTTATCTGCACCACGTGCAAGTCTGTACGGCTGATAGAGAAGTGACCAAGTCGTACAGGCGCTAACTAAAAAGTATGTCCGTTAATGTCGCCCGTGGAACGGATGTCTCACCAACAAACTAAACAATACTGCTCCGAGCTGATCATCAGCCAGTCCCTGCAAAGACAAAACAAAACAGTACTAAGTACATGTAGTGGCAGTAGTACTGCATGACACAGAAATTTATAACAAATTGTTAGTGGGGATTAGTTGAAGGACATCTCTAAACATGATCGATGAGCCTGGCTGGCTTTTTGGTTGTCGCTGCAGCAGCCTTCTGCCTGATTAGTTAGTAGTAGTTGCCTGCTGTACATGTCCAGAGCATAATGAATTAAGCTTTGGCATTTGCCAGTCTTTGGTCTTAGCAATAGGTGAGATTTCGGATTATGATTTTAATTTTTAACTTATGATTTTTAAATTTTTACTATTTATGAGAAATAGTACGCAAAAAAAAATAGTCGCATGTAATTTTGGCTGGTATAGCTAAATTTGATATAGTATATGCTACAATCTACCTGTAGACTCCACCTTAAAAAATACACCATTTAAAAGTTATTATAGCAACCGAAGCCAAAGCCTAAGTCCAACCGAAGGCAGCCGGCCAATGTCTTGGTATGACTATACCTGTTCTTTTTGTTTTTTTATAGCTTTTGACTTTGGCTTTCTAGAAGTTTGAAATAAACGAAACGGTTTCACCAAGTGGCTTCTTGAAACCGTTTCTTCAAATATCTTTTCGAGTCTAAAACTATATGTGTCGTCTATATCTATGTCTCCATCGACCATTGCCGTATTAAAAAACATAGATAAAAACCATCAACTGCAGTCTAAAAGAACATACTCTATATATTAACCCTTTTGCATTGTATATAGGCATCCATGCATGTATATGTTGTACTCACTACTACAGAAAAGGTCATTACAGACGGTTCGAAAATGTCATCACAGACGGTTTTGTGAACCGTCTGTATTTATGGGTCAGTGATAATCGAAGTTATCACAGACGGTTTTTGAACCGTCTGTGATTATGAGATATCACAGACGGTTTTTACTTAAAAACCGTCTGTGATATTCGTTCCTCCTAAATCAAAATCTATTTTTGTTTATTGGCTAGCCTCAGGAAATGCTAGCCATGCCCTCTGTAACAAGCAGATAATCACAGACAAAAAACATACAATTCACACATCTCATTTCCTTTCAGATACATTTCACTGACATAAAACATCCAATTGACATTGCACTTCATTTCACAAACATAAAGCATGCATCAATTTCGCAAATCAATTAATTGAATTGAAATGAAATATCTATTAACAAATGCACAGTTACAAAAGATCTACACTGCATTTGCACTTAGTGATAAGACCAATAAGAAACCATGGTGCGCAGTGGAACCGTCCTCCTGGCTTTATGACTTGAGTCAGCAAAAAGTACGTCAACTCTCCTCGAATCCCTCCAAAATCAGACGGTTTCAATGCAGTTGACGGATGTACGCAGCCTGTCGATAGAAAAATCAATGTGCGTATATATGTAACGTGATAAGTATAAAGTAATTATGGGAAGAGTGATAAACCTTGCGATTGGTGAGCCTCGAGGAATCGAGGAGTAGTTCCATATATTGGCAAACGTAGTATCCACATGTGTTGCCCGGCTGCTGCTGATGGCACTGCAAAAAATGGAATGTGTTAGTTCAAGAGGCATTAGTACCAACTGTTGCATAGGATTAATTAATGTGAAATGGTGAATACCTTAAAATCTCGAACATGTGTCAGCAGGCCTTTGGCCCCACGCTTCGAGTCACCTCCCTTTTCAATGTACATCGCGAACGCCCTACGTAATTCAAAAAAGTTAACCTTAGTCATTTGGAAGGAAAGAAAGAGTACAATGTATATATGTATGGGGAATATGTGCTTACCTATCGATTACTTGGCTGACAACTGTGAAGTCCATTTGATTTTTACTTAGGGAATCAAGGTAATATACCTTGTTCCATTTTGGTACAATTACTATTAAAATCCAATGAAAGTTCTGATGGAAGAGTATAAGTACATATTCCTTATTATGCAACCCAATGATCCTGATGCAATGTACCTCTCGACGAGGGTGTATCCTGATCGATGGTATCATGGCGACCAAGTGTGGGTCCAAGAAACCAGCTGATGAGTTGGATAATCTAGCTCTAGTCAGCATGTGTCTATATATATACACACGAAAGCAACAAATTAGATATGACATTTATCGGTATGGCGTTAACGGAGATCGTGATTGTACACACTTACGTCCCAAAGCATCGAATGATTGAGGCGTCAAGAGCGTTGAGCGTGAACAGATCGAATAAATCCTCAAAGGCGACCACGAACATACACTCTTGAAGACTGTGGTATAAATCATCCGACGTGAATTTGACAGTGATACTTGAAGTCCGTTCATCCTCTAGCTTATTGGACTGCTGCACATACCACGTGTGCAATTGCATGCAACTATATGGTAGCTTTTGGAGGTCTTTTTGCTCGAGCTACGGCTCGCCAAGCACGAATTTGCGGGCCAAAGGTAGGTACGGTATATCATCATTGGTCTTTTTTGCTTTGCCCTTGCTGGCCTTGCTGCCTCGGCTATAGGTCGACTTCACGGCAGTCGACTTTGAAGGTAGCAGCGGTGCAAGTTGCTCTGGCGAGAATAGGACCCGTGGAGATAGCACCGGTGCAGTATCCGGTGGTGGAACCGACTGGTCTTGTATTGGACATAGCACCAGTGCATGTTGCTCTGGCGAGAGTATGACCCGTGGAGATAGCACCGGTGCAGTATCCGGTGGTGGAACCGACTGGTCTTGTAATGGAGATGGCAGCAGTGCATGTTGCTCTGGTCCTGCCACCGGTGAAGAAGCCTCCAGGGAGATGTCGCTTTTGGGCCACTGGATGAATGTTCCAATGGCCTGACCTAGAGTCACGATCTCGTCGTTGGGGGGCTTCGGTAGCGGGACCACCTCAAAATTGACATGCACACCATCCACATTAACTTTTGCGAAGCCTGGCGCTAAAACTTGACCGTGCACCATGGCCCCGATACCAGACAAATATGCCTGGCCCCAAGCAACGTATAAGGGAATAGAGCCATATCTCACTTGGAGCCTGCATTTCGTAGGCTCCTACATAACAATACAAAATTAGCTACTCGAATAGGCCTATCAATGGAGCAAGCATTCGAGAGGTAATAATTATTATCAGGATGTCGTCCACAGGAAATTTGGCCGGGGATTGCGTCGGATTGGACGCGCAGCTACTCGGACGGTTGTGCGGGCTAGCTAGCACAGGAGCGCGTGTAGCGACTGCGACTTTCTGTTTGTTTCCGCACCTCATCTCTGATTACACCCGCACTCACCCATTAGCTCCTCTCTAAGAGATTCCTTGATCTCTTCTTGTAGCCGTGCGTCACGCTCGGCTTTGTTTCTCTTCCTCGCCGATACATTCCGAGTCATCTTGGAAACCATGTTTCCAAGGAACGTAAAGCCCAAGGCCTCTCGTGCGACCGGGTGCTCCTTGTTTCCAGGGGCCACGGAGAGCATATCATTCTCCCTTGTTCCTGGAATGATCCGGGTAGATTCAAAACTCACTCTTCTGCAAGAGCACAAAATGTCATTTCAATTAAACGCGAAGTTGTGGAGTAATTACAAGCTACGTAGTTCTATCGATATCTTACAGTATTGGGACACTTGCTGGTCCGCAAGGTTTGAAAGGAGACATCCCCGATGTCGTTTTAGATGACCTTGCTCTAATCCAATTTCAGCGCGCCATCCGGATATTGGAAAACGGCGGGTGATGTCTGTGCAGTGCCAAGTCATCCTCCTTCCTCCATCTGCGAGATTTTACCCGCATACCCAGTATGCCAAGTCTGTGGGGTGTGTGTTTTTTGCCTGGAGGGCCTTGTGCGCCGTACTTGTACTTTTGAAATCTTCGGACGTCTTCATCGCCTTGAAGTCTTCCCATTGTGGTTCCAGGAATGGGTATTTATGAAAAGGTGTTTCGTTCGTCTCCACGTATTTCCTGACAAGCGTGCTCTTGAAGTTCTTCCATGCTTTGCACGCCGCTAGGTAGGTTTGTTGTTGCACAGCGTATAGGTGTTCTTCTGGGAACTCGAACGATGCCAAAATTTCGGTCCACAGCTCACGTTTCCGAGTGTCAGGCACGTTCTTCCATGAATTGTATGTGATCTCAATTCGTTCTCGTGCAACTATTTCGACCGTGCTTCGGAATGCGTTTACCGCTTTTTAAGGAAGGATAGGGACCCCAGATGCGTTTACCGCTGTGATGGTCTGTCGGCCCTCAGGCTTCTTCGATAGCCCTCTTCCTTGGGCCTTGATGTTGGAGCGGACGCCTCCGGCGATGATGTTGAAGAATGCGCGGGTGACATGTTGCTCATTTTGTGGGTCTATTAGGATAAGATGAGAAAGTGTCATACCATAAGATAAGAAAATGCAATATCCATCTATTTCGCTCAATATTGGCGATTACAATACATATATGTGTATATACATACATATAAATATTTCTACCTACATATATACATATATAATGTAAAAGGCATGTATCAATTAAGACTAGCAACAAGCTCAAGTTTTAATTGATTAATTTGTCCTCTCAAATTGTAGGGTTGCACAAGATTAATCTTGGCTGTCCCGCTACTAAATCATATACTCTTCCTTGATTGGTCATGCCAAATAATGAATTCAGATTTTGAGCTCTAGATACAAACTCTACAATCTCAAGATCAAGATATATTCAGCATGCATATATTCGATAGCAGATATTCATACAGATCAAGACCATACAAGTTAACTTTGCCCAATAATTCAGTCTTTTAACTTGTCAAGATTAAATCCTAACATATCAATTTAATAACATGCTATAACCTGAAAACTGCATGAACCGGACAAGCTATTAGAGCTCAAAGACCGAATGAACCAATATCGTGATATGAATTTATCATCATCGAGCAAATCAGAATCCCACGAGCAATCTCAAGATATGGAAGTAAGCAACTAACAAAGATGCATATACATGACAGTAAGCAACTAACAGTAAGCATATACATGACAGTAAGCAACTAACAGTAAGCATATACATGACAGTAAGCAACTAACAGCAAGCATATACATAACAGTAAGCAACTAACAGCAAGCATATACTAACAGCATCAAGCATCAACCCTAAACCCTAACAGTAAGCATGAAGCTCGGGGAGGGTTTTGATGACCTTAGGGTTTTGGTGGCGGAGGAGGAGGCGGCGGCGACGGAGGAGGAGGAGGCGGCGACGATGGAGGAGGAGGAGGCGGCGACGCAGGAGGAGGCGGCGGCGACAGAGGAGTAGGAGGAGGAGGCGGCGGCGACGGAGGAGGAGGAGGCGACGGGCTCGGGGAGGCGGCGACGGAGGAGGAGGCTACGGCGACGTCTTCGTTCGGGGAGGCGGCCGGCGAGGGCTCGGGGAGGCGGCGGCGGCGACAGGCTCGGGGTTTAGATCTAGATCGCATAACTACAGTGCACACGGAAAACCCTAGCGAGAGGGTATATATAGGGAGGTTATCACAGACGGTTCTAAACTTAGAACCGTCTGTGACATCATATCACAGACGGTTCTAAGTTTAGAACCGTCTATGATAAGCCTTTGCCGACTGTTGTTATTAAGACAACACCAATAACTACACAGCTGCATTCATATCAACAACCAAACAGCTGCATTCATATACAACACCAACCAGCTCTATACATAAATGCATACCAATTCACATGTACATCACACATATACATCACATATACATAAATGCCAATACACATTTACATTTTCACATATACATTTTGTCACACATTTTAACATATACCTCTCAAAATTGACTACATCACACATTTTCACATATACATCTCAAAATTGACTACATCACACATTTTCACATATACATCTCAAAATTGTCACACATTTTCACATATACATTCTTATTGTACTTGCTTATTTCCTTTAAAAATTAGCCCTTCATCATGATCAATGCGTGCGTAACTAGTTTCACACGTTGTTCATCGTCGACCATATGCCATTTCCAAAAGGAGGTAACTCGTCAAATTGATTGTATTCCTTCTCGTCCACTACATTCTCCACTCCGATAATTCTCCTTTTTCCATGAAGAACTACATGGCGTTTCTTATTTGCCGGGTCGATTACATAAAAAACTTGAACAACTTGATTGGCGAGTACGAATGGTTCGTCTTTGTACCCGACAGGTTGGAGGTCCACGGTCGTGACACCGTACTTGTCAACCTTCACCTGTGGGAGATGCACCCAACGGCAGCGAAATAAGGGGATCTTGAAAACCACATAGTCGAGCTCCCAAATCTCTTCTATGAAGCTATAGTACGAGTTTCTCGACCCATCGGTACTGAATGCATCTATGCGGTCTCCGCTGTTTTGGTTAGTGCTCTTGACATCCTGAGACTGCGTATAGAATGTGTACCCATTTATGTCATATCTTTGCCATATCATAACTGTAAATGTCGGCCCTTTTGCCAACCATGTCAGCGTCTCACTCGGCGACCTCCTAGCGATTTGCTCCTTCAACCATTGGTTGAACCGACGGTTGTGTTGCCTCATGATCCAAACATCTGGCCGCTCCGGATTCTGTTGCCGAAGCACATCCTTGTGTTGGTCCACATAAGGCGTCACTTCGGTCATGTGTTGCAACACCGTGAAATGGGCTTGAGTATACGTGTCCATATCTGGAGTGTTGCTTTTCTTCCGATAGTTCCGAGACCCTTCAGCCTCCCCTCATGACGAGATTGAGGGACACCTATCGGTTGAATCTGAGCCATATAATCGACACAAAATTCAATAACCTCTTCGCTTGCATAACCTTCGACAATGCTGCTCTCCGGCCGAGAACGATTCCGTACATAGGACTTGAGAATTCCCATGAACCTCTCAAATGGGTACATGCTACGTAGGAATACGGGCCCGCACATTTTTATCTCCCACACAACGTGAACAATGAGATGGACCATGATATCGAAAAACGAAGGAGAGAAATACATTTCAAGGTGTCATAGAGTCATCACCACCTCGTCCTGCAGAGCATCTAGTCCTTCAGGATCGATGACCTTCTGAGCAATTGTGTTAAAGAAATAACATAGCCTCATGATTGTCTCTCGGACTTTGATCGGCAAAATATTTCTAATTGCAATAGGGAGCATCTGTGTCATCAGCACATAACAATCATGAGACTTCATGCCATTTAACTTCAAATCTTGCATCGAAACAAGTTTCTTCACATTGCCGGAGTAACCAGACGGAACTTTGACACCTTGCAAGCACTGGCACAGTTCTGTTTTCTTAGCCTTGGACAGAGTGTAACACGCAGGGGGAAGGTATGTTCGTCCATTATCGGTCGTGTCGGTGCTAACTCGGGCCGATGTCCATGTCGACCAAGTCAAGCCGTGCGTTGACGCCGCCCTTTATTTTATCACGGATGTTCATGAGACCAATCAAGCTGCCGCATACATTATTTTCTCGTGCATGACGTCGATGCGATGTCGAACATTTAGGTACTCCTAATAAGGTAAGTCCCAAGATATTGATCTCTTCTTCCGGTGTTCTTCTCATGAGCCCTCAATTTACGTCCCTTTACGAGGACAACATCTAAATCCTTAACCATATCATAAACCTCGTGTCCCTTAAATGCCTTGGAGCTGAACCGTCTTCCTTCTCTCCGTCAAATTGTTTCTTCATTTTGCGGTATGGGTGAGCCCTCCAAGGAACCGGCGGTGACGCATGTAGACGGTTTTGCGTGAGTGTCTCAGCACACACTCTCGGTACCATCTAAACAGTGAGTACAAGCTTTGGCACCTTTTGTACTATGGTCCGATAGGTTACCAATGGCAGATAATCATTTATGGTGCGAAACAATAAGGAGCGCAGAGTGAAGTTCTCACGTTTGTATGCATCCCATACCTATACCCCTTCGTTCCACAAGATTTTTATATCTTCCACCAACGGTTATAGGAACACATCGATATCATTCCCAGTTGTTTTGGCCCTTGGATAAGTATCACGAAGAAATGTACTTTCGCTTCATACACAACCAAGGAGGAAGGTTATAGATGCAGAGAGTCACGCCATGTGCTATGTGTCACGCTCATGCTCTTGAAAGGATTCATTCCATCCGACTCACCAAACCTTATATTCCGTGGTTCGCACCGAACTCTGCAAAACTTCTATCGATATTTCTCCATTTGCATGGAATCGGAAGGTGTCTTAGCATTCCATCCTTCTTGCGCTCCTCCGAGTGCCAATGCAGCAGATTTTGCGTCCTTTGGATTTGCAAAAACCTTTTCAAACGGGAATTATAGGAAAATACCATGCCACCTTAGCAGAGGTCCTTTCTTCGCCTCTGTTCTCTCGCCATCATCGATTGATTGTTACGTTTGTATCGGGATGCATTGCACACGGACATACATGCATGTTTGCATACTCTTTACGGTAGAGGATACAGTCGTTCGGGCATTCATGTATTCTTTCTACTTCCATTCCCAACAGGCAAAGAACCTTCTTGGCTTTATACGTGGTTTTAGGCAACTCATTTCCCTCCGGAAGTATGTCCGCTAAAAGACCTAGCAACGCCGTGAAACTCTTGTCGGACCAACCGTTGCTTGCCTTCAATTTCAACAGTTCAAGCACGGTCGACAACCTCGTGTACTTGCAGCCCGTGTACAAAGGTTTCTCCGAGTCCTCCATCAAGCTGCGGAATTTAACATACTCTCTCTCATTATAGTTCTCTTCTACATCGCGAAGCATCTGATCCAGATTATCATCGTGCAACTTATCCGAATCCGAACCACAATCGACATCAGCCGGCGGCATGTCATTCACTTCACCGGCGATGTCATCCGGCGGCATATCATTCACTTCACCGGCGATGTCATCCGGCGGCATATGATCATTCACTTCGCCATGACTGGTCCAACACGTATAATCCTTTTTGAAACCCCTCCGAATCAAGTGCGCTTCAATTTGCCCTCGGTTCTTAAACATCTTCAAGTTCTCCCAATCAGTGCATGGACAAGACATATATTCCACCATCTTATTCAACATATCCTCCTCGTGGCTCTTATAAGCGGACACGCCATTAATGTACTCTTCATTCACACGGCTCGCGGCATACATCCAGCTTCGGTCCTACGTTATGTACATATATAACAACTTAGTACTAAAATCTAGATTAACTAATTATAATTACTACATATATACTGGTCACATTTATTATATTGAGACTTAATTTGCTAGCTCAATTCATATTATAAACACAATAGCTATTATATAACCAATAATTTTGCAAATTAACCATCTTCAATAACACTCATGGATTACTTAGACCTAAATTGTAATGCAATTAAAGAAAAAAAAAATAAATTTCACTACTAACCATATCTAGAGCAACCAGGAAAGTCTGAATCTTCAAAGCTCAATCTTTGCCTCTTCCCACCAAATTAACTGGCCTGAAATCGCCTAACTTCCTCCCGAGTGAAAAAGTGCGCAGCAGTGGCTAGATCTGGATCGAAATGAAGACAGATGCGGTCTGAGCAGCGCAATAAATGCCTTAGAGTCATTATCACAGATGGTTTTTAATTAAAAACCGTCTATGATAATTTGGGATTATCACATACGGTTCTTAATATAGACCGACCGTCTGTGATAATCCTTTTTCCGCCACAAATACCACATACAGCCTCCAAATTACAACCGTCTGTAATAGTGTTAATCAGAGACGGTTTCACAAAACCATCTGTGATGAGGCGTCTACAATGAGGCTTTCTGTAGTAGTTACTGTTCGCTTGTGATGATTCTCTATGTTGGCTAATAAGCTAAGCTTCCTTTTGTCTTCCCTTGCGTGATTTCACTCTTGGAGAGCAAATCCAGTGTGTTTCCTGCCGGATTTTATGGCTAGCTCACATCTTGCCCGGTTCCTCTCTTCACTGATCTTCTGTACATGTTTCATAAACTTATTTTCCCTGCAAACAAGCTGTGCGTTCTTTTCTCGACTGTAGTTTATAGTTATTAGCACTAGTGTGAATGCTTGTGTGAATGAACCGAATGTTAATAAGCCATTTTAAAAAGGTTATTCCGATAAACTGCTTTGAAACGATAGTGAAGAAGCCGTTCCATTTATTTGTTCAAGAGAAATTGATAAGAGTACTATCAGACCATGCTATACCATTATAATGCATTTTCATCGGTATAGCGGTTTCATGTGATTGATCATGAGGTTTTATTTTGCATAAAAGTTTTATGGAGGTTTCATGATTTGACTTCAAAGTTTTAAAACAGGTTTCAACACGTTTTATAAAAATTTCAAAGAGGTTTCAGGTTTCATCGGTGCGTTTCTTGAAAGTTTCATGAAGTTTTAACACATTTCAAGAAGTTTTAGAAATAGTTTGAAGCAAGCGTCACCACGTTTCAAGAAGTCTCAAAAAAGTTTTCACTGTGTTTCAGCAACATTTCACCGAAAGTTTTAAAAATTAAAAAGATGAGGTTTCAGGTTTCATCGGTGTGTTTCTTGAAAGTTTCATGCAAGTTTTAACACATTTCAAGAAATTTCAGAAATAGTTTGAAGCAGGCGTCACCACGTTTCAAGAAGTCTCAGAAAAGGTTTCACGGTGCAACGTTTCACCAAAAGTTTTAAAATTTTAAAAAAATCAGGCAAGTTTAAAACATGTTTCGTAAAAAGTTTTGAGCCAATTTCAAATTTGCAACTCGGCTAGACCACACCCACATCGATGAAGACGAGTAGGTTATATGCATGCAGAGGCCTACTTGGGCTCGTTGATGCACAGGCCACTATTCATCAACGCCGCAGTGCTTGCCCGCAGTCGTTTGCCTCTGCACCTGACCAAGCCCTCGCGGCTGCTCGAGGTGCGCCCCTGCGCCCTCGAATCATCTTTCGAAACAAGGCATTTGAAAGAGGGAATCTGTCCTAATCTCCGGAGGAATTAAATTAGTTTATTTAAGATTTATAAAATTTCTGTTTTTCAAACAGACCCCAAATGTGAAAGTGTTAATTGATTTCTTGCAAATCATTGAAGGGAAAAGTACGAACTCTATTATCGATCGAGATAGCTCAGTGTACTGCCCTTATTTGAGGCCTTAATTTGAAAGACCTTATTTGAGGTCTTATAATGTTGGCCGGATGATCCAACTTTTGGCGTCCTATCCGACATGGAATCTTGCGTTCGTGTCGACCGATCGATTGGCCTGTATTTATATTGTATGGTTATAGGAGTAGCCAGCATTTTTGTGTCCGTGCACGCGCGGAGTCGCGACAACCAGGGCGCACTGCACGGATAATTGTATGTGTCCGTGTGTGTTCACGTGCAGGCAGCTAGCTAGCTAGTTGGTTCTTCCACCAACTAGTCGTATATACTAGTTGCTATGAACTCACCTGCTGCTCGTTCTCTATCCTCCCGTGTCTGCTATGTACCGTCTTGGTAAAACACCAACCAACAGCGGTACATGTCCAAGTTGTGAGCTTGTGGCAACCACAGGCAAGGGCCATGCACGCACTACTACAGAAAAGATCATCACACACGGTTTGAAAACGTTATCACAGACGGTTTTGTGAACCGTCTGTATTTATGGGTCAGTGATAATCGAAGGTCATCACAGACGGTTTTCGGACCGTCTGTGATTATCAGCTATCACAGACGGTTTTGAGTTAAAACCGTCATGATACTATTATCACGAGCGATTTTGAGTAAAACCGCTCGTGATAGCTGATCATCACGACGGTTTTTAGTTAAAACCGTTTGATATCGATCATCACAAACGATTTTTGAGTAAAACCGTCATGATAGTCGATCATCACGAGCGGTTTTTAGTTAAAAACCGTCTATGATCTCGATCATCACGCACGGTTTTTAAGCAAAAATCGTCGTGATTATCAGCTATCACGACAGTTTTTACTCAAAACCGCTCGTGATATTCCTTCAACCTAAATATATTTACATTTATTGGCTAGCCTCGTGAAATGCTAGTCATACCCTCTGAAACAAGCGGTAATCACGGACATAAAACATATACAATTCACACATCTCATTTCATTTCGATACATTTCACATCTCAATTCATTTCACGGACATAAAACATCCAATTGACAACGCACTTCATTTCACAAACATAAAGCATCCATTTCGCAAATCAATTCATTGAATTGAAATAAAATATTCATTAACAAATACACAATTGTAAAAGATCTACATTGCATTTGCACTTAGAATTACAATAAAAAATCATTCTGGGCAGTGGAACTCTCCATCTGATCTTACGACTTTAGTCCACAAAAACCAAATGAACTCTCCTCGAATTTTTGCAAAATCCGGCTGTGTCAATGCAGATGTAGAGATGGGCGCAGCCTGTCGATAGGAATATCAACGCGCACACATATAAAACTTGACATGTATGAAATAAATGTGGAAAGATTGACAAACCTTAGGAGTGGTGATCTTGCTGGAATCGAGGAGTAGTCTCATATGGTGGCACACGTAGTATCCACACGTGTTGCCCGGCTGATGCTGGTGGCACTGCAAAAAATACAATGTGTTAAATTAAGTGGCATTACTACTAAGTGTTGTATATGATTAATTAATGTGTAGCTAGCCAATACCCGAAAATTGCGATCATATTTCAAGGGCTTGGCAGCTGTCGTCGAGCCACTTGTTTGTTGAACGTATGTGACGAACGACCTTCGTTATACGAAAAAGTTAGATTAGTCATTCGGAAGGAAAGAAAGAATACAATGTACAATGTACTTACCTATCGAGTATTTCGGCGATAGCTGTGTACTTGGATTTGTTCTTACTTAGAGAATCAAGGTATATAGCCTTGTTCTATTTTGGTATAATTACAATTAAAATCCAATGGAAGTTCTCATTGTATGGCATAAGAACAAATTCCTAATCGCGGTGAACCAGCAGTGCTTTTGTAATATAGTCCTCAACGAAGGATGCATCCTCATTGATGATATCAATGGCGACCAAGCGTGGATCCAGGAAACCAATTGGTGATTTCGATGATCGAACTTCGGTCAGCATGAATATATATATACACAGAAAAGCAACAAATTGTGACATATATCGGTATTACGTGAACAGAGACTGTGATTGTACAGACTTACAGCGTCCAGCATCGAACGAGTGAGGCGTCGAGAGCGTTGAGTGATCGTGCGAAAATAGCACACCCACAAGTACACGGGTTGCCACTGAAATAGCAGCGAGTGTCGTGTTCTCCACAGGGACTAGACTGAGACTACCGGTGCTCAGCTAAAGCTAGGTCAATTGAAACGGGGAGAAAACTAAACCTAAAACGACCAAACAATCTATCAAACAACGACAAAACGAACGACCGTAAGAATGGACGTCGTACGACCGAACGAACTAAACGACGACTAACTAAAAGAACGACAACACAAACGACTACGCGAACGAACACAACTACCGACTGACGACCTAAATAACTATCGACCGCAAGAAGGAAAGAGGTAGAGAGTCGAGAAGCAAAGAAGGAGTTGAGAAAGAACGAGGAGAATACGGTCGAAGGCTAACTAGACAACGGCACACACGACAAACACAGCTCTGACGCTCACACGACTTAACGATCGAGCGATCACGAGAGAAGCAAAGGGGAGGTCGAGAAGCACAAGGAAGATCTAGAAGCACTAGGCGGGTTGAGACAAAGCAGGGGAGAAAACGATCGCGACTCGCTAAATCGCGCAACACAAGCACACACATAAACCGACATTGACAATTGCACAAACACACTCACGACACTAGAACACATAACAAATTAAAACATAATTACAATAACATCTCAAAGCATATGCATACATAACAGTGCATAATTCACAATCACAGAACAGGCACTATATAATATCCAACGATCTCATGCATTACAGATCTCTTGAACAAAATCCTCAATGCACCATCACAGTGAGACATCAACAAAATTCACATTCCCAGATTAGCATTCACAGCGCATTCCAGATCAAACATCTCAAAATCAAAGTGCACAATTAACAATTACTTGATAACAGTAATAATGAGCAGCAAAAAAAAATAAAGGGAGAAGAATTTGGGATGAACCGAAGAGTAGAGCAGAGGAAGCAGAGCAGAGGAAGTCGTCGGCGGCACCGTAGAGGAAGCAGGGGTCGGCGATGATGGTGGTCGCCGGCGTTGAAGTGGAAAGCGGCGCCGAGGACCGTCGGTGAAGGGGTGGCGGCCGGTGAAGCAGATGACGGTGGCTCGGTCTCGGTGGCGCCCCGATCTGGAGAAGTCGGTGGGGAGGTCGTCGCCGGCGTCGAGGATGATGGGGAAGCCATCGGTGCGATGGAGCCGAGACAGGTTCCGATGAAGTAGATGCGGCGCCGAAGTGGTAAGAAGAGACGGTGGCGGTCGGAAGAGGGAGGTGCACGGAGAAGCGGCGGTGGATGTAGAGGAGAGAGATGAATGGGGAAGAGAGAAGCGGTAGGGGTAGGGGAGAAGAGGAAAGCCGGCTCGGATGTGAGAAGGGAGGAGCGGCGCGCAGAGAGAAGATGGGATGGCCGATGTGGAGCGGTGCGCGGTGGAGGAGAGCCAAGAGGAGGGTTGGCGGCGGAGTAGAGTAGCGGAGGAGCGGCCGGAGGGAGAGGAGATGCGGCCGGAGAAGGTGTAGAAGAAGAGGGAGATGGCGGCTGGAGAAGGGTGGATGCGGTGGCGCGGATGTGGAGGTGGCTCGGTGGTAGAAATGGCGGTGGGGATAGGTGGCGCTGGAGAAGGAGGGTAGAAAGGGGGGAGAGTGGCGGCGGTAGAGGAGGAGCGGTGGACAAGAGAAGGGGGTGGAGTGAGGAGCGGCGACGGTGAGGAAAGGGTGGCGCGGGGGTGAAAGGGGCTGCGGCCGTGGAGAGTGGAGGCGGTCGGCGAGGTTAGGCTCGGCCCTCGCCGGCGCAGGTGGAGACGAAGCAAGGGGGTTGAAGGAGGAGGAGAAGGGGATGAAGGAAGAAGAGAAGCCGGGCTCAATCCCTCCATTGCGGCGGCTAGGGTTTTTTTTGGAGAATGGATTGGGGATTCGGCAGTTAGCAATTTAGTCCACATAATTTTCTGGCATTCACAATCCAGTCCTTCTTCTATTTGATTTCTTCTGTTCTGGCCCTCCGGGAGTCCGATTTCAGCGCGGTTTGATTATACGGATTCGTGTCGATGCGCACATTTGTGCGGAGCAGCCGCAGAATGCAAATTTTGTCGTTATGCGCCTTGATCGCGCTGGCCTACAGAAAAGCACAAAAAAGTGTAAAACAGTCCATTTCGAGCAATTAAATATATCAAAGCATGTAAATGATGATAAATGATCCCAAAATGTGAAAAATAAGAGGGTAAAATGGCATGTAAATATATGTAAATATGACGCATGTCATTGAGCCTGAAAAGACCAAATATATCGTCAAAAGTCACCGGGAAGACACATTCCTGAACTTCGTGCAAAAAATGTTCCGGCTTGAATTTGACAATGATACCTGAGCGTCGCTCTGCCTCTGGTCTATTGGATTGTTTCATATACCAAGTGTGGAATCTTTGGCAACCAAGTCCTAGCATTGTGAGGTGCTCTTGCGGGAATATCATTGGCTTGCCTAGCACGAATTTGCGGGCCAATGGCATGTACGGGATATCGTCATCATCCTTCGTCTTTGATTTTCCATGGCCACTGCCTCGACTGCAGGTTGACTTCATGGTAGTCGACTGTAATGGTACAGATGGTGCAAGTTGCTTTGGCGAGAATAGCACCCGTGGAGATAGCACCGGTGCAGTAGCTCGCCGCCTTGCCGTGTGGAGATGGCACTGATGCATGTTGTTGTGTGCCGCCGACCGCACTTCTGGTCCTGCCACCGGTCCAAGGAGATGTCGCTTTTGGGCCACTGGATGGATGTTCCAATGGCCTGTCCTAGAGTCACGATCTCGTCGTTGGGGGGCTTCGATAGCGGGACCACATCAAAATTGACATACACACCATCCACATTAACTTTTGCGAAGCCTGGCGCTAAAGCTTGACCGTGCACCATGGCCCCGATACCAGACGAATATGCGTGGCCCCAAGCAGCGTACAAGGGAATGGAGCCATATCTCACTTGGAGCCTGCACTTCGTAGGCTCCTACATAACGATACAAAATTAGCTACTCGAATAGGCCTATCAATGGAGCAAGCATTCGAGAGATAATAATTATTACCAGCATGTCGTCCACACAAAATATGGCCTGGGTTTGCGTCGGATTAGACGCGCAGCTACTCGGATGGTTGTGCGGGCTAGCTAGCACAGGAGCGGCAGTAGCGGCCTGTTGACTTTCTGTTTGTTTCCGCACCTCATCTCTGATTACATCAGCCATCTGATCTAATAGCTCCTCTCTAAGAGATTCCTTGATCTCTTCTCGTAGTTGTCGTCACGCCGGCTTTGTTTCTCTTCCTACGCCGATACATTCCGAGTCATCTTGGAAACCATGTTTCAAGGAACGTAAGCCCAAGGCCTCTCGTGACGACCCGGTGCTCCTTGTTTCCTGGGGCCACGGAGAGCATATCATTCTCCCTTGTTCCTGGAATGATCCTGGTAGATTCAAAACTCGGCTCTTCCTGCAAGAGCACGAAATGTCATTTCAATTGCATGCGAAGTTGTGGAGTAATTACAAGCTACGTAGTTTTATCGATATCTTACGGTAGGCGGGACACTTGCGGTCCGTAGGGTTTCAAAGGAGACGTCCCCCGATGTCGTTGTAGATGACCATGCTCTAATCCAATTTCGAGCGCGGTCATCCGGGATATTGGAAAACGGCGAGGCGATGTCCTGTGCAGCTGCCAGGTCATCTTCCTTCCTCCACTGCGGGATTTTACCCGCATACCCAGCTGTGCCAAGTCTGTGGGGGTGTGTGTTTTTTGCCTGGAGGGCATTGTGCGCCGTACTTGTACTTTTGAAATCTTTGGACGTCTTCATCACCTTGAACTCTTCCCATTGTGGTTCCAGGAATGGGTATTTATGAAAAGGCGTTTCGTCCCTCTCCACGTATTTCCTGACAAGCGTGCTCTTGAAGTTATTGCATACTTTGCACGCCGCTAGGTAGGTTTGTCGTTGCACAGCGTATAGGTGTTCTTCTGGGAACTCGAACGATGCCAAAATTTGGTCCACGACTCACGCTTCGAGTGTCGATGCGCTCTTCCACGAATTGTATGTGATCTCAATTGCTTCTCGTGCAACTATTCCGACCATGCTTTGGAATGCGCTTACCGCTTTTTGAGGAAGGATAGGGACCCCGGATCGTTTATCACGTGATGGTCTGTCGGCCCTCAGGCTTCTTCGATAGCCCTCTTCCTTGGCGTCTTGATGTTGGAGCGGACGCCTCCGGCGATGATGTTGAAGAATGCGCGGGTGACATGTTGCTCATTTTGTGGGTCTATTAAGATAAGATGAGAAAGTGATCATATTGAATTGGAAGAGAGGAGAGGAGAGGAGTAGAGGGGAGGGGGAGAAGGGAGGGGGTGATATGGACATAGAGAGGGGGTGATGTGCCTATCTTAGCACCTACTTTAGTTGCTAATACTATAAACCAAATAGCAAAGTCCCTAAACTAGTGTATCCGGTTCACTGAACGGGAACACTAGAGTATGTCACTTGCTTCATTTGCTGTTTTTTGGCAAGATACATGGAGCATTTGGGTGGAAAGATGAACTGTTTCGTCAGGCGCATGATTGCCAATTCGAAGCATAGCATAGCATCCGAGGCACATCCGAGGTCTGCTGCTGTGTCTTGAGGAATGCCAAGAGCTGGTCTTCAGATGTGGCATTCCTCTAGACATAGCAGCAGGCCTCGGATGTGCCTCGGATGCTATGCTCCATCTGAAGACCAGCTCTAAACAAAGTTCTATGAAGCAAATGACACAAACTAGTGTATCAGGTTCATTGAACCGGATACACTAGAGTGTGTCACTTGCTTCATGCCCCTTGAAGGTCTATATGGCATATACACTAGAGTGGTCCTTGATTGGTTAATTTGTGCTCTCAAATTGTAGGGTTGCACAAGATTAATCTTGGCCGTCCCGCTACTAAATGAGGAAGCAAGAAAAGTGAAACATGATAAGATGAGGAAGCAAGAAAAGCGAAACATGATGCTCAATGTTAGGAAGAGAGGAGAGAGTAGAGGAAGGGGAGAAGGAGGGGTGATGTGGACAGAGAGAGGGGTTATGTGCCTACACTATATACTATATACTAACACAACAAGCAATGTAATATGTACCAATGTAAACTAAGCAACTGCAGTAAACAATGTACCAATGTAGTATGTACTAAATAGCAAATTAAACTAAGCTACTGCAGTAAACAATGTACCAATGTAATATGTATCAAATAGCAAACTAATTAAGCTACTGCAGTAAACAATGTACCAATGTAGTATGTACCAAATAGCAAACTAATTAAGCTATCAGATAAACAATGTAGCAAATAGCAAACTAATTAAGCTACTGCAGTAAACAATGTACCAATGTAATATGTACCAAATATCAAACTAATTAAGCTACTGCAGTAAACAATGTACCAATGTAATATGTACCAAATAGCAAACTAATTAAGCTACTGCAGTAAACAATGCTCACAATGCTCAAAACCATAGTCCATCACAGAAACTGCTCACAATACTCAAAACCCTAGTCCATCACAGAAAGTGCTCACAATGCAGATGTCACATCCCAAAAATTTGCTTTCTTGAAAAATTTAAATTCAAATTAATTATTTTAAAGTAATTGAAGTTTATATGGCTCTTATTGGATTTTAGGAATTTCTCGAATTTTAAAACCTATTTTTAAAAGTTAAAAAGTAAATTAAAAATATAAAATTAAATGCCAACAGTAGTTGGAAATAATTTTATTTAGTCCAAAATGTGTCCAGAGCTTCGTGAATTTTTCTGGAATTTTGGAGGTATTCTCATATTTTTCTCGAGGCCTAAATAATTTTCTAGCCTTTTAAAATCAAAATCAAATTAGGAAAATAAAACCCTCCCTTTCCTCCGCCGACGCGTGGGCGGACCAGATCGCCACGCCGCCGCTCGGCTGATCCAGCCGCTCTCCTCCCTCTCTCCTCTCGCTAAGTGGGCGGGCCGTCGGCGACCCGCCTTCCCTCCTCTCGCCCGACGCGTGGATCGCTCGGATGAGCCGCGTCTTGCGCCCCCTCAATCCACCGCTCCCTCCCACTTAGCCATCCCGCCGTCCGATCTTCTCTCCAAGCCACGTGGCCGCCATCCGCACAACGCGCCCGCTCGGCTGATCGCGGGCCCGCAGTCGGGCCTGTCTGTCTCGCTGCGCGCCGGACTCTTTCCCCTTTCTCTCTCTCCAAGAATCCGCGATCAAATCCTACCTGCACTCGGCCTCTTTCTTGAATTGGGCGATTCAACTCCCGGGAGATAAGCGCCTTATCCCCTAAAACCCGAGCTCGCGTTGCCTCGACGGCTTATCCCAAATTTGAATCAACCCCGCCGTCGACTTCGGCGAGGAATTCCGCCGCCTCACCTCTCCCCAAGCTCTATAAATAGCCCTCGGCCTTCGCCTCTCCCGCACCACCTCTCGGCACCCTCCGCCCATCTCTCGAGCCCGAGCGCCGCGCGCGATTTCCCGTCTTGCGCCGAGTAAAGAGCTCCGCGAGCAATCGCCGCCGCCTCGGTGAATCGCAGCTCACCGCCGCCGCCCGAGCTTCCTCGCGTCGTCGCGGTCCTCCCGACACTCGCCACCTCTTTCCGTCGCGGGCGCCGCCGCACCGGAGCACCCGTAGCTCGCCTCTGCCGCCTCGCCGGCCGCTCCGCTTCATCCTCGGACCTCGCCAACCCCTCACCGTAAAGCCTTCGCGCGAGATTGCAATCACGCACCGCCCCAGCACCACTTCCCTGCGCCGCGCGCCGCCGCCTCCGACCATCGCTGCCGGGCCACCCAAGGTATCCTCAAAGGATTTGCTGCCCTCTGCAGGTAGGCAAAGCCTCCTCCCCCCGTTACAGAGCGCGCTCAACTCCCGGCGCTGCTCGAGCCCTCGCCCGCGCTACCGGGTTGAGTTTTTCTAATTTCGCGATCGACAAGTGGGTCCCACCGTCGGCGACCGCCGTCTGTGCGGGCCACCGCCGCGTCAGGTCCCACTCGTCTGCGTCAACATCGACAAGTGGGTCCAGGCCCGATGGGTCCCACTGCCGATGACCAAGCGGATGAGGTCAGCGGCGGAGGGTCCCACATGTCGATGACCGCAGAGGGTCTCTGCCAGTGGGTCCCACCGCCGAGCTCTCGAATTAAAATAAAGGTTAAAATTTAATATTCCCAGTGGGCCCCACTGTCGAAATTTCTTAATTTCTGGATTTATTCAAATTGAAAACTTCAAACAATCATAACTTTCTCATTTCAACTCCAAATTCGCCATTCAAATTTCTAAATTCAGCTAAAATCATGATCTATCCAAATATGGCCTCTGTTGAATTTTTGGATTTTATTTGAATTTCGTGTGTATTTATTTGCTTTGTTTGCTTGTCTTTTATCGCGTAGATTCCAACGTTGTCGATTTATCCTCTTCACAGACAGAAGAAGACCGAAACCCTGCAAGAAGGCAAGTCTCCTTTGATCATCTTGAACCTATGCTTTTGAAATGTTTTAAAATATTTTAAATTATGTGCATTGCTATTTACATAAATCATTAGTTCAAATCTTAAGGTGATAGCTAATCCAACTTTGTTATACCCTCCATTGAGATTGAATGCCATGTACATTGTCACCCTAGAACTCCTTTGTCTCAATAATGAGATTACTATTAATCTTTGTGAATATTAGAATGGTAGGTTGATGCTTAGTCTTGCTATCTAATAACTTTGGAAAATCTTGAAAATGGGAAATTATGATTTATTATTTAATCCTTGTGTTTGAAAGTGAAGTGGCAATTGGAGTTGTCACCGTGATTTAAAAATAAAATAAAAATGTGAAAGTTGGTTTAGATTAGGGTGGATGGCTGTTTGGGTTGGTGCGATAGCACGAGAACTTGTTAAGTGTATGTTCCACCTAGTCAATTAAGGACACGCTTGTGTTTGTCCAAACCGAGCATTAACCGTACAACCACAAGTCTATATGGTGCGACCTCAGCCGACTAACTTATGATAGTCTAGTTTAGGTGCCACCATTGGAAAGTGGGTGCCGTGGATGGACCGTTATTCACAAGTGAGGGACAGTGGATTTCTTGTACTCATATGGCGCAAGAGGGGCTTCGGTTCGGCGGTTAGCCTACTGCGGTGAAACCTCAATGGGTGGTATCTAGCTAGATTAGAGTAAGGTAAAGGCTTTGTGATATTTTATCTGGTCTCATGCCAAAGGAAGCATGTTGACTTTTAGGATAATTTATCTCTTGTGGGTAAAGTTGTACAACCTCTGCGAGTGTAAAACTATTCGAATAGCCGTGCCCACTGGTCAAGGCGGGCAAGGAATGCATTCACATGGTAGATTTCTGGTTTTGTTTTAAAATCAAAGTTTTGTATTCCGAGGGTGGAGGGAACTCTCGGAGGGAATCTCAGCGGATGGAGCAGAGAGGGTGGATGGAACCCGAGCTTAAATTTTGACCAATGGTAATTGGTTAGCTAGTGTTGGTAGTTGGAACCTTCACTAGAAAGTTAATTCTGTTAAAACATTTACTTCATTAACTTGATGCCTTCGAAAATAATTAGTAGTAATTGAGATTTCAAATGTTGCTTTGTGCAAAAGAACCATATGGCCTTCCTTTGTTAAGCCTTGCATCTATGCATTTTTCCCAAGACTTGGAGTACTTTATGTACTCATGCTACACTTAAAAATAAAATCTCAGAGGAAGTTGAAGCTCAAGAAGGTGACTACCAACTCTGCCTTCGCTTGTGGCTGCGACGGATTCTTCCCGGAGGACTAGGTCGCGCTCCCCAGTCAATTGCCTGTGGCGTATTGATGGGTCATCGCTGGATTTATCTTTTGCTTCCGCTGTGTTTCATGTGTGCGAGGTCTTAAACCTCTATTGTAATAATGAGACCTTTCAGTGCATGCTCTTTAATATTGTAATAAAGCGTTCTTGGTTATGTATTCATTTCTGCTTAACCGTGTGCACTAGCTTTGATCCGGGACTAGTGCGGTAATACACGTAGGGTCCGGTTCGAAATCCGGGTCCCGGCAGAGATAGTATCAGAGCCTATTTGATCAGAGGACGTGACCTAGCTTAGGAATGGCAAAACCATAAGGACTTATATTTATAAAAACAATATATTAAAAATTTATAAGCTTCTTTGCTTCCACTCTCTTCTTACTTAGTATCTCGCTCATGTCTCTACATTCCCTTGTAAAACTTTTTACTAATCTTTTCTTTTATTCAACTTTGTAGATGGCCGCTGCCCCGTGGGACTACTACTCACATGGAGAGGATGCCGAGATTTCGCTAGCCTTCTCCGGCAGCTTGATGCTGAAGGCTTGAGTACCGTCAGCCGCCCATTTTCAGGGGACGGAAGACACGGATCCTGGATCGAGACTTGTGGTCGATGGAGGTATTCCTGTATGCACGGGATGGGGAATTCAACTCCCAAAAATACCCCATCAAGCACCCTCGGTCCCATTGTTTCGACGCCCGGAGATGCAAAGACGCCTCGCCATTGACGAGTTGTGCCATTTGCACAAGGATGCTGTACATCGCCCCCCTTTGCTTCTTCATCAACCTCGCCGGACGAGGTATCCAGATCCATTTGACATTCCATTGACGACCCTCGACTTTCACATCAGTGCAGCTCACCCAGCGATGGCGATCACCTACGCAAGAGCTCGGGAGGAGATTGGACAACTCCGATGCTTCTCACTTCCAGCTATCAAAGACTCGACACTCTTGCGCCGCCTTCTTCGGGACCAGACGGACGAGTTTGGGCGAGACGCCTCAAAGCCGCACTCGACTACACGCCGCTTCGCGATGCAGCTACCGTCCCCAACAACCGCGCACCATTGCGACTGCAGGACCGCACGTGCTCACAAAGACGCAGAAGGTGCACCGCCCATCCGCCACCCGTCATCACTCAAGAGGCGCAGCCTTCTCCTTCTCGCGCGCTCGATCGCCGCCGATGCAACCGCCCTCGACCGCTTGTGATTGTTCACGGCATCACGTCAATGAGCACGAGGAACCGTAAGAAGAACCAGAGGAGGAGCCGAAGAAGAAGAGTATGAGGAGGACCCGAGGAGCGCGTCTTTGGAGAGGATTAGTAGTCTTTTGAGTCGATAGTACCCAAATAATGCCCACGTTATTAGAACGCTTTTATTATGCTTGGTGTGCTAGATGGATTGTACCAAGCCTAAGTGCAGCGTGGTACGACCATTCTTAAAACTAGTTTGATTTCAATAAAGGTTCTTTCGCTTTAGTTGAATGATTGTTTCTTTCTTGTGTGTTGGCTTGGGATGTGACTTAATCTCCTAAATCTCTTACCTTTGCTATTTCCTCTTACCTTATGCTAACTCAAACCGCTTGGATGGTGAACACAAGGAGCAACCCCGACAACAGCCGTGATGCCAACCTCACCTGAGAACAACATTCCACCACCGCTCAAGCCCCACTTGGAGCAGATGATGGCCATGCAATCTGCAGCTTCTTCAAGCTTTAGCTCAAAACCAAGTGCGCAAGCTCCGCAGCACCCAACCAAGCTCCCGGTCTAGGATGGGAGAATTTATGAGAACAAGGCCTCCTACTTTTCTTTGGTTCGATGGATCCAATGGAGGCGGATGATTGGATCAAGGATGTGGAAAGGAAGCTGGTCCTAGCCCAATGCAATGACAATGAGAAGGTGTTATATGCTGCCCACCAACTCAAGGGAACCGCTGCAAATTGGTGGGAGAATTATCGCGCCGCCCATCAAAATGCGCAAGCTATCGCATGGGATGAATTTAAGGAAGCTTTCCGCACTGCGCATATTCCTACGGGAATAATGGACATGAAGAAGAGAGAGTTCTACCAGCTGCAACAAGGGAACCTTAGCGTTTCCGAATACCTGAACAAATTCACCCAACTATACGGTATGTATGCAGAAGAGATCACATCGGAGGCAACGAAGATCTGGAGGTTCATGCAAGGACTCGACCCCAACCTCAAGGTGCAGCTAGTGTCGAATGATTTTCCAACTTTCCAACACATGGTGAACAAGGCCTTTGTACAAGAAGATGCTCAACGTCAATTGTATGAAAGTAGGAAGAGAAAATTTCAAGCTCAGCAGGGCGCGAGTAGTTCCCGATTCCGCCCTAACCCACCTCAGTTCCATAGAACCTCAGAACCAATTGTGCCAAGGACTCCATTCACTGGACCTCGCCCAAACTCACAAGTTCCCGAACGGCAATGGTGTTCAACCCCAGAGAGCGGGACTTCAGCAGCAGGAGTGCAAAGGTGCTTCAACCGCAAGAACATGGGGCATTATGCTAGCAATCGTCCCCGAGCGCCCGGTGTGACCCAGTTCGCTTCAATTTGGGAGCGACACCAAGACGAACTCCAAATGCAGGACAAGGCCGTGGGACCCTCGGACTCCAAGGGCTCCACAAGTGGTGAGCGAGAGGACATCTCAACCATGTGATGCGGGAAGCGACCAGGATGCACTGGACGTAGTTTTGGGTAAGTTCCTTGTCAACTCGGTACCGCGATCAAGATTATTTGATTCTGAGCTTGCATTCTTTTGTGTCAAAAGATTTTGTTGAAAAATATAATTGGGATGTGCGTAAACTAAAGACCCTATGCTAGTCAATCCTCGAAAGGAAATGAGGACTAACACGCTTTGCCCTAGTGCAACTGTGGATATCAATGGAGTTAGATTTCTAGCTTAATCTTATCATAATAGATTCCAAGAGTCTAGATGTGATACTTGGAATGGATTGGTTAACTAAGTATAAAGGCGAGATAGATTGTGCCGTCGAGCGATTCTGATTTACCAACTCGGACGGAATCCAAGTAAGATATAAGTCAAACACCTCTTCCCGAATAGGTGTGGATTGAATAGTGTGAGGAGTAGCCTTGGAAAAGGTACCTATTGTAAGTGAGTACCGGATGTATTCCCGAAGATTTGCCGGAATGCCGCGACAGAGAAGTTAAATTTGTCATCAACTTTGATGCCTTACAGCTCCTATATCAAAGAGACCCTATCAATGTCTGCGAGCGATTTGGCTGAAGTTAAGAAGCGATTGAAGAGTTGCAAGATAAAGGTTTTGTGAGACCAAGCTCGTCACCCGGGAGCACCAGATCGCTAGTAAAGAAGAAAGATGGTAGTCTTCGCATGTGCGTGGATTATCGATCTCGAATGATGTGACGATCAAGAACAAATATCCTTTGCCCCGAATAGATGATCTGCTTGATCAATTGAAAGGTTCATGTGTCTTCTCCAAGATTGACCTTGGTCAAGTTATCACCATTGAAGATAAGACCGAGGATATACCAAAGACAAGATTTGCTACTCGTTATGGATTGTATGAGTATCTGATGATGTCATTTGGCTTGACAAATGCACCCGCATATTTTATGAACTGATGAATAAAGTGTTCATGGAATATTTGGATAAGTTTGTAGTGGTGTTCATCGATGATATTCGATATATTCCAAGAATGAGGAAGAGCATACTGAGCATCTAAGGATGGTTTTGGAAAACTTAGAGAACACGGTTGTACGCCAAGTTTAGCAAGTGCTGAGTTCTGGTTGAGGAAAGTAGCCTTTTAGGTCATGTGATTTCGCAGAGGAGTATCCGAGACCCGAGAAAGTAAATGATGTGCTTAATTGATGCAACCAAAATCGTGATCCGAGATCGTAAGTTTTCTTGGATCGCGGGATACTATCGCCGCTTTATTGAAGGCTTCTCCAAGCTTGCAAGACCTCTTACCCGAGTTGCTAAAGAAGGAGAAGAAGTTTGAATGGAGTAAGTCGTGTGAGAATAGTTTTCAAGAATTGAAGAAGAGGTTAACGTCACGCGCAGTTAACACTCCTGATATTAGGAAGGATTTTGAAGTCTTCGTGATGCATCAAGACAAGGATTGGGCTGCGTGCTAATGCAGAAAGAAGGGTAGTTGCATATGCTTCAAGGCAATTGCGGCGCATGAGGAGAATTACCTAACCCATGATTTAGAGCTTGTCGCCGTAGTGCATGCTCTAAAAATTTGGAGGCATTATCGATCGGTAATCATTGCGAGATTTATACGGACCACAAAAGTTTGAAGTATATATTTACTCAACCCGATCTCAATATGAGGCAAAGGAGATGGCTTGAGTTAATAAAGGATTACGATATTGGGATACATTATCATCCGGAAAGGCTAATGTGGTAGGTGATGCTTTGAGTCAAAAGTTCTTGTACCAAGTCAGGATTAAGGATAGTATGCCAACACTTCAAGAGGAATTTCAGCGGCTCAACTTACAAGTAGTAGAAGAAGGGTTCTTAGCTACTTTGGAAGTTCAACCAACCTTAGAAGAGCAAATCGAGCGGCACAAAAGAGGACAAGTATGTCCAGAGATCAAGGATGATATGAAGAACGGGAAAGCATTAGAATTTTCCGAAGATGAACAAGGTACCGTCTGGTTTGGAAAAAGAATTATGGTGCCTGAGAAGAGAGAAATAAAAGAGTTGATCATGAAGGAAGCTCATGAATCCAGATACTCAATACACCCCGGGAGTACCAAGATGTATCAAGATCTCAAGGCAAGATACTGGTGGGTAGGTATGAAAAGGGAGATTGCAGAGTATGTAGCTTTGTGTGATGTGTGCCAACGGATTAAAGCTGAACACCAGAGACCTGCTGGACTTTTGCAACCATTGCAGATCCCTGAGTGGAAATGGGAAGAAATTGGTATGGATTTTATAACGGATTACCGAGAACCAAATCTGACATGATTCTATTTGGTTATTGTGGATCGCTTTGACAAAAGTTGCCCATTTCATTCGTTGAAGACCACCTACTCGGAGATAAACTCAGAATTGTATATGTCAAGGATTGTGAGTTCACATGGAGTCCCAAAGAAGATTGTGTCGGATCGAGGAACCCAATTCACCTCGAGGTTTTGGCGTGGCTACATGAACTTAGGCACCAATTTGAATTTCAAGATGCCTTATCATCCCGGCACGGATGGGCAAACAGAAAAGAGTAAATCAGATTCGAAGACATGTTGAGAGCTTGTGTCCTATCAAACAAGGATAGTTGGGACGAGTTTACCTTACGCAGAGTTCTCTTACAATAACAGCTTATCAATCCAGTTTACAAATGTCACCGTTCAAGCCTTGTACGGTAGAAAGTGCAGACTCCATTGTATTGGAAGGAGACAGAGAAGGACAAGTATTCGACCAGATGTGTTGAAGCAAGCCAAGAACAAGTTCGCTTAATTCAGATAGGTTGAAAGCAAGACAAACGAGGCGTAAGAGCTATGCGACAATCGTCGAAGGGCATTAGAATTTGTACGAGGATCATGTCTACCTTAAGGTGTCACCTCTCAAAGGGATGAGACGTTTTGGAGTCAAGTGGAAAGCTTGCTCCTAGATTCATTGGACCCTTCCTGTTGTAGCGAAAAGGGGAGAAGTTGCTTACGGTTGGAGCTTCCGCCTCGGTGTCAAAAGGTGCATGACGTCTTCCATGTATCCCACCGAGGAAGTGTCTCCGAGTGCCGAAGAGCGATGCCTCTAGATGAAATAAATGTGAAGGAGGACCTCACCTATCCGAATATCGCTTAAAATTTTGGAGGAATCGTAGCGTCGTGACGCGAAACAAGGTCATCAAGTTACGCAGAAGTGCAAAGTGGAGCAACCATTCGAATCAGGCGACTTGGGAGCGTGAAGAGGATCTAAAAGAAGAGTTTCAGACCTCTTTTCGAGTCCATCCGAATCTCGGTCGAGATTCTTCTAAGGGGGTAGGTTTGTCACATCCCAAAAATTTGCTTTCTTGAAAAATTTAAATTCAAATTAATTATTTTAAAGTAATTGAAGTTTATATGGCTCTTATTGGATTTTCTGGAATTTCTGGAATTTTAAAACCTATTTTTAAAAGTTAAAAAGTAAATTAAAAATATAAAATTAAATGCCAACAGTAGTTGGAAATAATTTTATTTAGTCCAAAATGTGTCCAGGAGCTTCTGTGAATTTTTCTGGAATTTTTGGAGGTATTCTCATATTTTTCTCGAGGCCTAAATAATTTTCTAGCCTTTTCAAAATCAAAATCAAATTAGGAAAATAAAACCCTCCCTTTTCCTCCGGCGGCGTGGGACGGACCAGGATCGCCCGTCGCGCTCGGCTGATCCGAGCCGCTCTCCTCCTCTCCCCTCGCCAAGTGGGCGGGCCCGTCGGCGCCCGCCTTCCCCTCCTCCTCGCCCGGCGCGTGACCGGCTCGGATGAGCGCGTCTTGCGCCGGCCTCAATCCACCGCTCCCTCCCACTTAAGCCATCCCGCCGTCCGATCTTCTCTCAAGCCACGTGGCGCCATCCGCTGCGCGCTCGCTTCGGCTGCGGGCCCAGCAGTCGATTCTGTCGTCTCGCGCGAGCGCGGACTCTTTCCCTTCTCTCTCCCGAAGAATCCGCGATCAAATCCTACCGCACTCGGCCTCTTTCTTGAATTGGCAGCGGATTCGAACTCCCGGAGATAGCGCCTTATCCCCTAAAAACCGGAGCTCGCGTTGCCTCAGCAGCTTATCCCAAATTTGAATCAACCCCGCTGGCCGACTTGGCGAGGAATTCCCGCCGCCTCACCTCTCCCAAGCTCTATAAATAGCCCCTCGGCCTTCGCCTCCCCGCACCTCGGCACCCTCGCCCATCTCTCGAGCCCGAGCGCGCCGCGCGATTTCCCGTCGCGCGCTAAAGTAAAACTCCGGCGAGCAATCGCCGTCGCCTCGGTGAGCTCGCAGAGCTCACCGCCGCCGCCCGAGCTTCCTCGCGTCCGTGCGGTCCTCCCGACACCTCGGCCACCTCTTTCCGTCGCCGGGCGCCGTCGCCGAGCACCAGCCGTCTCCAGCGCTCCTCGCCGCCGGCCGTCTCCGTTCATCCTCGACCTCGCCAACCCTCCACCGAAAGCCCTCGCGCGGAGATTGCAATCTACGCACCGCCCGAGCACCCCGCCCTCTCGCCGCCGGCGCCATGCCGCCCGACCATCACGCCGGGCCACCAAGGTATCCCTCAAAGGATTTGTTGCCCTCTCAGGTAGGCAAAGCCTCCCCTCCCCACAGTTATGAGCGCTCTCAACTCCGGTCGCGCGTTCGAGCCCTCGGCTCCGCGGCCGGGTTGAGTTTTTCGGTTAATTTCGCGACTGACAAGTGGGTCCCACCGGCGGCCGCCGTCTCGTGGCGGACCATCGTCGCCTGGGTCCCACTCGTCTGCGTCGACATCGACAAGTGGGTCCAGGCCCATGGGTCCCACCTGCGATGACCAAGGCAGATGAGGTCAGCGGCGAGGGGTCCACATGTCGATGACCGCAGAGGGTCTCTGTTCGATGGGTCCCACCCGAGCTCTCGAATTAAAATAAAGGTTAAAATTTAATATTCGATGGGCCACACCGAAATTTCTTAATTTCTGGATTTATTCAAATTGAAAACTTCAAACAATCATAACTTTCTCATTTCAACTCCAAATTCGGCCATTCAAATTTCTAAATTCAGCTAAAATCATGATCTATCCAAATATGGCCTCTGTTGAATTTTTGGATTTTATTTGAATTTCGTGTGTATTTATTTGCTTTGTTTGCTTCGTCTTTTATCGCGTAGATTCCAACGTTGTCGACGATCCTCTTCACAGTGACAAGAAGACCGAGAAACCCGCAAGAAGGCAAGTCTCCTTTGATCATCTTGAACCTATGCTTTGAAATGTTTTAAAATATTTTAAATTATGTGCATTGCTATTTACATAAATCATTAGTTCAAATCTTAAGGTGATAGCTAATCCAACTTTGTTATACCCTCCATTGAGATTGAATGCCATGTACATTGTCACCCTAGAACTCCCTTTGTCTCAATAATGAGATTACTATTAATCTTTGTGAATATTAGAATGGTAGGTTGATGCTTAGTCTTGCTATCTAATAACTTTGGAAAATCTTGAAAATGGGAAATTATGATTTATTATTTAATCCTTGTGTTTGAAAGTGAAGTGGCAATTGGAGTTGTCACTGTGATTTAAAAATAAAATAAAAATGTGAAAGTTGGTTTAGATTAGGGTGGATGGTCGTTTGGGTTGGTGCGATAAGCACGAGAACTTGTTAAGTGTATGTTCCACCTAGTCAATTAAGGACCGGCGCTTGTGTTTGTCCAGCGAGCATTAACAGTACAACCACAAGTCTATATGGTACGACCAGCCGACTAACTTATGATAGTCTAGTTTAGGTGCCACCATTGGAAAGTGGGTGCGAGGATGGGTGGTTATTCACAAGTGAGGGACGAGATTTCTTGTACTCATATGGCGCAAGAGGGGCTTCTGTTGGGCGGTTAGCCTACTGCATGTGAAACCTCAGTGGGTGGTATCTAGCTAGATTAGAGTAAGGTAAAGGCTTTGTGATATTTTATCCGGGTCTCATGCCAAAGGAAGCATGTTGACTTTTAGGATAATTTATCTCTTGTGGGTAAGTTGTACAACCTCTGCAGAGTGTAAAACTATTCGAATAGCCGTGCCCACGGTCAAGGGCTGAACAAGGAATGCATTCACATGGTAGATTTCTGGTTTTGTTTTAAAATCAAAAGTTTTGTATTCGAGGGTGGAGGAACTCTCGGAAGGAATCTGGCGGATGGAGCCAGAGGGTGGATGGAACCCAGTTTAAATTTTGACCAATGGTAATTGGTTAGCTAGTGTTAGTAGTTGGAACCTTCACTAGAAAGTTAATTCTGTTAAAACATTTACTTCATTAACTTGATGCCTTGAAAATAATTAGTAGTAATTGAGATTTCAAATGTTGCTTTGTGCAAAAGAACCATATGGCCTTCCTTTGTTAAGCCTTGCATCTATGCATTTTCCCAAGACTTGCGGAGTACTTTATGTACTCACATGCTACACTTAAAAATAAAATCTCAGAGGAAGTTGAAGCTCAAGAAGGTGACTACGACTACTGCTTCGCTTGTGGCTGCGACGGATTCTTCCCGGAGGACTAGGTCGCGCTTCCCCAGTCAATTGCCTGTGGCGTATTGATGGGTCATCGCTGGATTTATCTTTTGCTTCCGCTGTGTTTCATGTGTGCGAGGTCTTAAACCTCTATTGTAATAATGAGACCTTTGAGTGCAGCCTCTTTAATATTGTAATAAAGCGTTCTTGTTATGTATTCATTTACATTTAGCGTGTGCACTAGCTTTGATCGGGACTAGTGCAGATATACGTAGGTCGGGTTCGAAATCGGGTCCCGGCAAGCAGACGTGTCGAGGGAGGTGGTCATGCAGGGGCTTGACGAGGGCTCGGGAGGCGGCGGCGGGGCTCGGCGAGGGGCTTGGGGAGGTGGCGGCGGCACGGCTCGGCGAGGCTCGGGGAGGCGGCGGCGACGGCTCGGCGAGGGGCTCGGGAGGCGGCGGCGACGGCTCGGCGAGGGGCTTGGGAGGCGGCGATGGGCTCGACGAGGGCTCGGGGAGGCGGCCGACGAGGGTTACGGGAGGCGGGCGACGACGAGCTCGGGATCTAGTTAGATCTAGATCGAATAATCTGCAGTGCACGCCGCGGGAAAACCCTAGCGGAGGGTATATATAGGAGGTTATATCACGGGCGGTTATAAACTTAGAACTCAATGCGTGATATTATCCTGACGGTTCTAAACTTAGAACAAATGCGGATAATATCACAGACGGTTCTAAGTTTATAAACCGTCTGTGATAATTATACTATCACGATGATTTTAAACTTAGAACCGTCATGATAAGCCTTTGCGATCTGTAGTTATTAAGACAACACCAATAACCACAGTTTGCATTCTTATCCACCACCAAGCAACCGTGCATTCATATACAACACCAACCAGTGCATTCATATCAACCATCACATGTACATCACACATATACATCACATATACATAAATGCCAATACACATATACATTTTCACATATACATTTTGTCACACATTTTCACATATACATCTCAAAATTGTCACACATTTTCACATATACATCTCAAAATTGTCACACATTTTCACATATACATATCAAAATTGTCACACATTTTCACATATACATCTCAAAATTGTCACACATTTTTCACATATACATTCTTATTGTACTTACTTATTTCCTTTAAAAATTAGCCCTTCATCATGATCAATGCGTACGTAACTAGTTTTGTCCACGTTGTTCATCGTCGAACCCTTATGCCATTTCAAAAGGAGGTAACTCGTCAAATTGATTGTATTCCTCCTCGTCCACTACATTCTCCACTCCGACAATTCTCCTTTTTCCATGAAGAACTACATGACGTTTCTTATTTGCCGGGTCGGTTACATAGAAAACTTGAACAACTTGATTGGCGAGTACGAATGGTTCGTCTTTGTACCCGACACGTTGGAGGTCCACGGTCGTGACATCGTTGCCTTGTCAACCTTCACCGTGGGAGATGCACCCAACGGCGTGAAATAAGGGGATCTTGAAAACCACATAGTCGAGCTCCCAAATCTCTTCTATGAAGCCATGTCATACGAATTTCTCGACCCATCGTTCTCGAATGCATCTATGCGGACACCGCTGTATTACGTTAGTGCTCTTGACATCCACGAGGCTGCGTATAGAATGTGTACCTATTTATGTCATATCCTTGCCATGTCACAACTGTAAATATCGGCCCTTTTGCCAACCATATCAGCGTCTCACTCGGCGAGCTCCTAGCGATTTGCCCTTCAACCATTGGTTGAACCAACGGTTGTGTTGTCTCATGATCCAAACATCCGGTCGCTCTGGATTCGTGCAAGCACATCCTTGTCTTTAGTCCACACAGCGCCACCGGGTCATGTGTTGCAACACCGTGAAATGGGCTTGAGTATTCTTGTCCATATCTGGAGTGATTGCTTTCCTTTCGATAGTTCCGAGACCCTTCAGCCTCCCCTCATGATGAGATTGAGGGACACCTATCGGTTGAATCTGAGCCATATAATCGACACAAAACTCAATGACCTCTTCGCTTGCATAACCTTTGATGATCTGCCCTCGAGAAACGATTCCGTACTTAGGACTTGAGAATTCCATGAACCTCTCAAATGGATACATGCTACGAGGAATACGGGCCCACATTTTATCTCCACACAACGTGAACAATGAGATGGACCATGATATCGAAAAACGAAGGAGGAAAATACATTTCAAGGTGACATAGAGTCATCACCACTTCGTCCTGCAAAGCATCTATCCTTCGGGATCGATGACCTTCTGAGCAATTGTGTTAAAGAAATAACATAGCCTCATGATTGTCTCTCGGACTTTGATCGGCAAAATATTTCTAATTGCAATAGGGAGCATCTGTGTCATCAGCACATGACAATCATGAGACTTCATGCCATTTAACTTCAAATCTTGCATCGAAACAAGTTTCTTCACGTTGCCAGAGTAACAAGACGAACTTTGACACCATGTAAGCACTAGCACGATTCTGTTTTCTCGGCCTTGGGCCAGTGTAACACGCAGTGGGAAAGGTGCGTTCGTCTATTATCGGTGCTTATCGGTGCTAACTCGGGCACGATGTCCATGTCGACCAAGTCAAGCCGTGCGTTGACATTTGTCCTTTGTTTTATCACGGATGTTGATGAAGAGACCAATCAAGTTATCGTCGACACATTCTTTCGGTACTCCCAATAAGGTAAGTCCCAAAATATTGATCTCTTCTTCCACGTGTTCTTCTCATGAGCCCTCAATTTACGTCCTTTCGAAGACAACATCTAAATCCTTAACCATATCATAAACCTCGTGTCCCCTTAAATGCCTTGGAGCTGAACCGTCTTTCTTCTCTCAAATTGTTTCTTCATCTTGCGGTATGGGTGAGCCCTCCAAAGAACCGGCGGTGACGCATGTAGATGGTTTTGCGTGAGTGTAAGAGCCACACACTCTCGGTACCATCTAAGCGGTGAGTACAAGCTTTGGCACCTTTTGTAGTATGGCCCGATAGGTTACAAGGGCGGATAATCATTTATGGTGCGAGAACAATAATGGCGCAGAGTGAAGTTCTCTCGTTTGTATGCATCCCATACCTGTACCCCTTCGTTCCACAAGATGCTTTAGATCTTCCACCAGCGGCATAGGAACACATCGATATCATTCCCTGTGTTGTTTTGGCCTTGGATAAGTATCGACAACAAAATGTACTTTAAGCTTATACACAACCAAGGAGAAGGTTATAGATGCAGAGAGTCACGGACCATGTGCTATGTCGGTCGCTCATGCTCTCGAAAGGATTCATTCCATCCGTACTCGACCCAAACCTTATATTTCTTGGTTCGCATCGAACTCGCAAAACTCCTATCGATGTTTCTCCACCGCGCAGAATCAGCAATGTGTCTTATCATTCTATCCTTCTTGCGCTCCTCGAGTGCTAACGCAGCGATTTTGCCTCCTTTGGATTTGCAAAAACCTTTTCAAATGGGGAATTATAGGAAAATACCATGCCACCTTAGCAGAGGTCCTTTCTTCGCCTGTTCCTCGCCATCATCGATTGATTGTTACGTTTGTATCGGGATGCGTTGCACACGGACATACATGCATGTTTGCATACTCTTTACGGTAGAGGATCGATCGTTCGGGCATGCATGTATTCTTTCTACTTTCATTCCCAATAGACAAAGAACCTTCTTGGCTTTATACGTGGTTTTAGGCAACTCATTTCCCTCGGGAAGCATGTCCGCTAAAAGACCTAGCAGTTACTGTGAAACTCTTGACGGACCAACCGTTGCTTGCCTTCAATTTCAGCAGTTCAAGCACGGCCGACAACCTCGTGTACTTACACCCGTGTACAAAGGTTTCTCCGAGTCCTCCATCAAGCCACGAATTTAACATACTCTCTCTCTCTCATCATAGTTCTCTTCTACATCGCGGCATCTCGATCCAGTTATCATCGTGCAACCTATCCGAATCGAGCCACAATCGACATGGGCGGCGGTATGTCATTCACTTCATCGCGATATCATCAGGGGCATATCATTCACTTCACCGCGATGTCATCCGGCAACATATGGTCATTCACTTCGCCATGGTGGTCCAACACGTATAATTCTTTTTGAAACCCCTCGAATCAAGTGCGCTTCAATTTGCCTCGGTTCTTAAACATCTTCAAATTCTGATCGATGCATGGACAGACATATATTCCACCCCTTATTCAACATATCCTCCTCGGCGGCTCTTATAAAGCGTAAGCGCCATTAATGTACTCTTCACTCACACGGCTCATGGCATACATCCAACTTTTCAGTCCTACGTTACGTACATATATAACAACTTAGTATTAAAATCTAGATTAACTAATTATAACTACATATATACCAGCCACATTTATTATATTGAGACTTAATTTGCTAGCTCAATTTATATTACAAACACAACAACTATTATATAACCAACAATTTTGCAAATTAACCATCTTCAATAACCACTCATGGATTACTTAGACCTAAATTGTAATGCAATTAAAGAAAAATAAATTTCATTATTAACCATATCTACAAAGAACCAGGAAAAGTCGAATCTTAATTCAAAGCTCAATCTCCCTCTTCCACCAAATTAAGTGGCACGAAATCGCCTAGCTTCCTCCGAGTGAAAAAGTGCATAGCAATGGCTAGATCTGATCGAAATGAAGGCAGATGCGGTCAAGAATTGTTCGGCCGGAACCTTACCCAGCGGCGACGAATTTGCATCGGAGCGACTTCTCCGCTGCGCCATACTGCTCTCCTTCCCGACTTTCTTGCATCCGTCACTCGACTGATCATCCGCCGTCGACGGAGCGTCTGTTGCCGCTCAAGAAAGGGAAACAGCTCTTACCACAGTTTCTTCTCCACAATGTGCGCGGAAGAAGCTCTACACGCATTGGAGGCGATGGATAGCCTTGCCGATCAGCGAAATGGCGGTTCGAGAATGCGCCCATGCATCCTCTACGACATTATGGGCTATACTCGATTATTTGCCAGTGGAGGAGGAAGTGCTGAGGACAAGGACAATCTTAACGGCGTTAGAAGTCGGTGGCTGATCCTCCAAGTCCCAAAGTCGAAGAAGAAGTGTACGAAGCCCAAAAGATTACAATGCAGGAAAGTCTTTACTGTGCGACTTTTGTAGTAAATTTGCCTCTAATTGAAACTAATAAATTTGCCTTTAATTTGTGATCTCTTGTCTCATTAGTTACGTAGTTAAGTTATTAGAAGCAATGTGTACTTATATATTAACTGTGCTCATGAGCAGAATATGGCCAGACAAAGGGACATCACAGAGCGGTTCTTGTTAAAAACCGCCTGCATGAACATGCAGACGGTTCTTAACAACAACCGTCTATGATAGTCTACACAACACGAGCGGTTTTAATAAAAAACCGTGCAGTGATATCCCAGATTATCACGGACTTATCACGAGCGGTTTTAATAAAAACGAGATGGTTCATCGGTAGAACCGTGCGTGATACTCGTTTTATCCGGCGCCACTAACACGAGGCGGTGTTCAAATTAAAATCGTGCGTAATTGACCGTCTAGTATTAGGCTTTACGTAGTAGTGGCGTATTCTGCTGGTCGCCATGGCAACATACGTATGCTTTGTTTTTGTATGGACGCTGCATCCTCTCTACCGGGCTACCATGCCTGATTAACGCGCCTCTGCACCGTCAAGCTAGATGCTGTGCATCCGGCGGTGGTAACCGTGTCCTTCGCGCCTAGCATCAAGTTAGACATTTCGTGAAATTATCTTTATGTATACAAAAGTGTGTTTCGATAAGAATTTTATGACATCGTAAATTTATTTCTGATCTGTTTTTCTAGATATGTATTATGGAGGCTAACTTGCGTGAATGTGTATGTGTGATGTTGTGTGCGTATGTCTTTCTAGGCGCGGGCGGATTCCTAGCCTGTGGACCGGCCGGGGTGCTTGACCGATCGTATCGCTGCGGGCATGGCCGTGCGTGCAGTGGAAGCATATGCATGCGGATATTGATCACACCTTTCGTGTAGGACACTAAGCATGCATGCTTGAGCTAGCGATGGAAAGTTTAGACAGGAGCCTGCCGGCCTGGCCACGTACTTACAAGCTGCGGCTTCCAGATCGAGGCCTAGCTTCTCTATTCCCCGCGTTGCCAGGCATGAAGCGTGCGTACGGGCAGAGCCTCTGTCCGAGACCGCTCCACGGAGGCGCTAGCTAGTTCTACTTTGCATCCAACTATTGCTTAGATCTACGAATACAGCCATGCAACGTGGGAAAATTTGCGAAAAGCCCTCTGTTGTCTCGAATTTGTGGGCAAGTCCTTAATGTTTACAGAAAACCCCAGCCATGTCAGCGATTTCATGAGAAGGTCCTCTACTTTTTAAAAATTACATATGAGTCCTCGATTTTTAGAAAAGTCCTCCTTTACATGATAAAGCCCTGTGATTTTCCCAGTTACGCATGGGTCCTTAATTTTTAGAAGAGCTCTCTTCTTTTCTAAAAATATATCTGGGTTCTCGATTTTTCTTCAAAAAGCTCTCGTTACATTACGATTCTTTTGCTTGGTCTATGTGGTAGCTAGTGCGACATGATGCTGCACTTCATTTGCTAGTATTTATAAAGGTCAGCATGTATAACTTACTTGGGGAAATAACTAGGGAAATCTATCTTTAGATGTAGACTAAATTGCATGGTCATACATAAAAATTGACAAGAGTTTATCTCCACTCCGTTTTGCCAAGGATGTACGTACGCATGTGGTGGTAGCACAAGTGTACAGTGACAGTACTCCGTACTCTTCTTTCTCGCTCGCTTTTGTGTGTAGCACTGTGGCGCGTGAATGTGAAGCAAATTGAGAGCGTAAACACGTCGGCGGGCGGCAACTGGGAGTAGGGTCCTAAAGACCTCTAGACTCATGAACTACTTGAACTCAATTATTCAAATTTGATTGAACTCTAAATGAGCTGAGTTCAAATTTGAACACGAGCTCATAGCTCTAACGAGCCAAGCTCAAATACCTTGCAAGCTTCAAAGAGCCCACTTACATCTCTAAGTCTTTCGCTTTCATAGTGTTAGAATAGGTCTATATGAGTGAGGCTCATTTTCAATATTTTCAAAACATACATGGTTTAGTACCATATTGTTAAGGCAAAGTGAAAAGATTAATTTATAAGGTGTAGTCTATAATATCCTGTTTTCAGTGCCTTTTGAAGCTTTTAAAATAAAATTCACAATTTAGATTTTTGAAATTATCGGAGCTTAATTTAGATTTTTAGACATTTAAAATATTTAATGTAACTGATTTAAACTTCAATTATTCTCAAAATTATTCTATTTGGATTCCCTGCGATTCAAGAAAATTTTATGAATTTTCTGGGATTTTTAGATTTATTTGATATTTTTAGAACTCAATTGAATTTATGTGAATTTCTGAAATTAGAAAAAGCCTCTAAATTCTGTAAAAGCCTCTTGGGCGAAGCCCTCAGCTTATTCCACTTTTCCCTCGGTCTGTCCTGCCTGGCCTACCTCACCCCACGCACCACCGCCGCCCATTGTGTCGTTCACCGGTGCTACGTGACACTTGTCCGTTGATTCGCTGCACGCGTCATGCATCCTCGCTGCCTAGTCACCTCCCCTCTCCATGACACCGATGGGTGGGGCCTATCTGCTGCCTTTGACTCGGACTTTCTCCGTGTCTAGTGTGACGCCGCTGCCCACCATATTGGCCGGACTTCGCCGAGCTCAGGTCGGTCACCTCGGCGCGCAGCTTAAATAGTGCCAAAGCCCCCTCATTTCCCTCACTTCCAAGCGCTCGAGCCTCGCTATTCGTCTTTGAGTCGCCGTCATCTTCGTTATCGTCGGCGCTCCAAAGCTGCCAAGTTCACCGTTGGCGGCCGGTTTGTCGCCATCGTCTTGCTATCGATGAACACCCCACTGCTGTCCTCGGCTCCATTTCGCCCCACCGCCAAATGAGCCTCACCCCTCGATTGTCTCACCGCGTGCCCCACCGCCGAATCATCATACTGAGCGCAGGCCGAGCTAACATCAGCGCTGACACCAACCCGTACTGGCCACCCCTTTGTCTTCTCTGTGAACCCATTCTACGTATACCGAGCCACTGACAAGTGGGACCCACATGCCAGTAGCACTATACCATAGATCGGATTACATTGGAAAGATTTTGAATTTACTAGAATTTAGAAATAAAACCAAGTCATTTTGATTTAAAATGAGGAAGAACGAGCTCTTTGAATTTGGACCCGAGGGAAAATTCCAGAAATTTCTAATAGGTGGGGTTGCCCAGAATTTTCTTTTCTTGTTCAATTATTTTTTTTGAAGAAAAAGGTTCAACGGTTGACATGTGGGGTCCAGTTGGGTTTAATTTTTTTCTAATTGTTTTCATTCGAGAAAATAGGAGAGACTAATGAGATGAAGTCACGATCCACATGGACATAGTCCACAGAGCAATCTCGAGAATTGGGACCTATGTGCTAGAGACATGGTCCATGGACTGGTGCGCACGGTGGTTTTAAGGATGTGTGGTCCACTTGTGGTGACTCACAATTTTGAAACATGGTTCATAAGATTTCTAATTACGTAGGGCCCACATGCCATACTACACTAACTACCTCATTCACAGTTAACTAATTACTAATTTAACTAATTAAACTATCTCGTGGGGTCCACTGGTCAGTAACATAGGGAGATGGGACGAACATGAATATCATAATGGCATCGTCGGAAACTCACCGGATACAAGGAATCGATCAGCGAAGCTTTCTGTCGGTTTTTGGGGAAGAAGGCTAAATGCTTCCTCTCCGAGGAGCAGAACGCACTGTAGCTTAGGGAAAAGGATATCGGTTTAGGGCAATGATTTTTGACGTGTGAGGTGTGGCTTAAATAGAGGAGAAGGGAGAGGGGAGAGAGCACATGAGAGCGAGAGAGGCGAGCTAGTGATGGGATGTGGTCGCGGCAACACAAGGCTCGGGCACAGAGGCTTCTTCAATGCTTCTCTGCGCACGAGGAAGAACGAGCTCAGGAGAGCACATGAGAGAGGGAATAAGAAGAATAGTCTTGGCTTTGACAGTGGGTGGGGACCACATGGTAGTGGTAGCGAGAGGAGAGGGTGACTGGGCTATGGGTGAGCGAGCGAAGCGTGTGAGCAAGCAAACTAGCTGCGATGCGGGATTTTAAAATCTTAAAACTCAAGCAAGGCTTTAGAAATTTTTTTAAAATGCATCAATTTTTTTGAAATCCATGAAATTTGCATATTTTATTTTGAGTCAAATTTGGGCTATTACAGATCTAATCCCTACTTGACCTAGCAAAATGACAAGCGGAATACTAGAAGAAAACATCAAGAGCTAGCTAGCCTCTATATATGCCCGAAAGTTCTTAGTGATTGTCCCACAAAGAAAGCAGCAGCAACCGCGGTCGACCGACCAGCCCATGCCCAAAACCAAAAGCAGAGAGTAGCAACCAAGCAAACCACGACCGCACCAACTCAGCTCTCGACTCGATCTACCGCCATGGGAAATTGCCTCAACAAGGCCGCGAAGAAGCAGCACCAGCGGCGGCGGCGCGAGAGGGTGATGCCGGAGGAGATAGAGGAAGAAGAAGGAGGCCTGCAACTCAGAAGATCAATAAGCCAAGTGCTGCAGGAAGGAAGAAGAGGTGGAGCGTGCGAGACGGTTGGGCTGAAGGTGAAGGTCGTGCTGACAGGCAGGTGCCGAGTGGCTCATGGCGCAGCTCAAGACCGGCGTCGCGTCGCCTCAGGGCGTGCTCCACCGAGATGGCCACCGCCGCGCCGACAAGCACTCGCCGCCGCCCGCGGCGGTGGCGCCCTCGCCTCGAGCATCCTCGAGTGCCACGAGGGCTTCGCCGACGCCGGCGGCCTTACCACCACCTAGTCACAATCATATGTAGCTACAGCTCCATCTGTCTCCTCCTTGGGCTTGCTTGCTTGGATCCGTACGCACATGGTGTGGTCGATCGAGAGGCTCTTGTTTTCATTCTTGCAAGGGAGTGGCCTTAATTAGGATCAACAAGTACATATACTCTATTATAGAGTACTAGCCTTTTCTCTCTCTTTGGTTTCTGGGTTTTAATTGCTCCGGTTCCTTTCTTTAACTCTCTTCTTGTAAACAGTCGTGAGATCGATCGATGGCAACATATAAGCCGTTAGTGCTGTAATTTAATCAGGCTTTGGATCTGCTGGTATGGTTTGCTAGCTAGTGCAATATACGTACTACTGTTTTGCCTCTCGGTGTTCTACCTCTGTTCTGTCTCAGCTATCTAATTTCTTTCGCTAGTGCTACATATCTTAATTCAGAGGCGGCAGCCACATAAAATGGCCATTTGACCGATGCAAACAGAAGCATATAATATACACTCCAATCATGCGTAAAACATGGCATACTCTGCAATGATGCCGTGCCGACGTCTAGCCCCAGCACGATCGGATCCAACAAGAACACACTGCAACATGAACTACTGTTTTGCCTCTGGTTATTCCTTC